>JBBPBQ010000002.1:54052145-54074060 GCA_037974755.1 Cicer yamashitae | reverse complement strand
TTCATAATTTGAAACTATATTACTAGGCACACTACTAATCAATGTTTACTCAACCTTGTAACAGAAAAAAAAAAAATATAAAAATAAAACCACATACGCATTAGTTAATGTAGACGTTATCACAGTTTCTCTTAAATATAACTCATCAATTATGTCAACAACAAATAAAAATTCTTAGTCATCAATCAATAAAATCAAAAGCAAAAATAATTAAAGATATAACTGATAAGTAATAAAACAGTGCTATTGTCTTATAATAGGGACACATTACAGCACCGACGGGATTATGAAATTTTATTTAGTACAAATAATCATCGCTTGTTTGGCGTATACCCACATGCATACAAATAGTCAATAAATTAAGAATTCAATTCATTAATAATTCTTAGTTAATTAAAGATTTATCATTGTCTAAAAATGTTTAAAAACGGAACAGCTTTAACATTAATTAAGTACGTACGTACAGTGATTAAACTATAAGCTATACGATGATGACATATTGTGTCGAATACGTCTGTACTGCTTTCTGTGTAAGAGCTGGATTTTGATTGGAGTCACATTTATATGTAAATGAAAATTAATGGTTCAATAGTTTACGAGTGTACGATTAAATAAATTAAAAGCTTTGACAAAGAAAAATTAAAGGTAGAATCTTTGAGTCAATTTGAGTTTGTAATACAGATAATCAACTTTTTTTTTGTCATCTATTTATATATATTTATAATTTATATATACGATCAGTGTAAATAAATAATTAATATATTATTAATCAATTACAATCACTAAATATTAAATATATTTGATTTTTACGATAATTACTTTTAAAATCATATTTATAAATAATTACAGTGAATATGTTTACACTAACTATACATGAGGTTAAATTCCATGGATGTACAATGAAAATAAAATATATACACTATTTTTGTTTGAAAAAGTAAAAGGTATGCTCTTTACTATTTTTGTTTGAAAAAGTAAAAGTTATGCTCTCATCAGCCGAATACAAAGTGAAGATACTCAAGTTACTTAATTACAATTTCACAATTATTATTAGCATTAAAAATTGGACTAATTTACAACGTTACAAAAGGATTTGGTGAGGCCAGCACTAATTTCAGGACATTACCCGTGTAAGTTGACAAGGATGTCAAATAATACTTTTATCCAATAACATTTTTTTTCTTCCGAAAGGGGTTTAGAGGACCACTGCATTAAGGTTCATTGTATTAGCTTATACTAGTACTAAATTTGTTTGTTCAAACAAGAAGAATTTGATAAACAAGCTTAATTATCTCACTATTTTATACTCTATATGTTCCATGTATAATGAGTGATTCATTTAATTATTTTACACATATTAACATAAATGTATAATAATTAATAAAAAAAGAATAATATTTTATTAAATTATTTGTATTGATGCATGTATTAATCATTATTATAAATGTAAAGTAAAATAAATTGACTTGAGAATGATACAATTAGTATTATTTACATCGCTGAAATGAGAAAATAGTAAATCGAAATTTTTTAAAAAGTAATTCATTTTTGTTTTTGCATGTTAGTATCAACATAGGAGTAACTTTTTTTAGTGCTATTTATAGAAGCATAAAAATTTTCCTTTTCTTTTTCTTCTATTTTACTGACCTTGTACTTTGATTTTTTTTTTCTAAATTTAAGATAAAGTCAAACTCTTAATGATTATAGCAAAAAATTAAATAACATATTCTTAATGTCATTTTACATTTACCAAATAATTGAACAATTATATATAAAATAGTTAAATAATGAATTTTATGAAATACTTTTAATTTCAATCAACTAATGTTTTTTAAATCAACCCAATTATATTTTATCGGTTCGAATGTTTTTAATGCTCTTGTATGGGAAATCCATGATAATATGTAAAACTTTATAATCAAATGGAGATATATGGTGGTGAGAGATATGACATAGAGATGCACACTTGTATTCATTCAATTTCATTTGCTTTTTTTTTAGCCACTTAATTTCATTTGTTGAGTTTAGACCCATAAATTTTAGGTAGAAAGACTCACACAAAATTGAAAGTCATTTTTTCATCGTCGATATAAAGAATTTTTTAATAGATGATTTATAAGTATTTTTGCAATTTTAGATCTTTAAATATATTTAACTTTGATGAACCATTAAGATTCAACTTCTCTAAATTTTTTTAGTAAAAAAGTATAAAGTATGAGCTAGCTAACTTATACAAATTATAACCTAAAAATTTCCTAAACAATTTGTCTTTAATTTAATTGAAATTCATTAGCAAATTGAGGTTTGAGCTCATAATCACATATTTGTGGTAAACAACCTATGGACAATAATTCTGTGTGATCTTCAATCCAACGTCCCAATTAATTACGTGTGGTGCGTTGAGGGGTTGGAGCTGCTGTGTCAGCTGAGTCTAGAAAAACAATTAATCTTTAACGGATTAAGTTCGAACAAAACTAGTTAATTTTATTGAATCCAATTCACTGGAATAGGTCAATTTAATATGTAGACGGATTAATTATAATAGGTAACGGGTCATGCGAGTTTATAAATGTAGATATATATATATATATATATATATATATATATATATATATATACAGGTTTGAGTAGTGGAATACGAGCAGACTTACAAGTATTTGAATTCGACCGTCACTTAAAAAATTTGTAATAAAAACTTATTTTTTTAAATGGTCTCTTAGTCTCACTTAGTCATCAAATAGTATGATAAATGGATTATCGGATAAAAACATACTCAAACATTAATAAAAATATATAAAATCCAATAGATTTTTCTTAAAAAAAATAATTTTAAAAAAAAAATGAACACCCAAAAATAAAAAGACATCACATGAACTAATTTACTCATATGACACCCAAATCCGCACTAATCGAAATTTGTCTAAACCGATGTAAAAAAGGGCAAACAAACTTGAAAATTACAAATTCCGTTTTGAATATTTTGACAAAATTAGATCCGACCTCAATCATACCCAACCGAAATGCTCAGCCCTAGACTGGAAACAGTCGCTCGCCCCTTTGAAATTTTGAAGCACCAATAAGAATGCAGCACCTACGTACTGCATTAATCAAAATTCAAAATGTTCCAATTCATCCAAGTTTGTTAATATACTATCTACCAAAAACAAATGTGAAAGCATACAAAAAATGGCAAAAAAAAATTAAATTTCATTCTGCATGCATTTCATGCATATTTTGGGTATGCATTATAAATACTCCACTATTTAATTGCTTATGTACGGTGGATAGTTACTCATGCTTCATTGATAAGCCCATTCTCATATCATTTAATTTACTATATAATTTCATGAGATTTCTTTGAACACAAGTGGAAAACTTGGACTTGGACTCAAATACATGGTCCAAATGGTGTATACCACAAAATAAATGTCGTGATTTTATGACATGGATATAGTATTAGTGCGATACACTGTCACAGGGAATAATTGGAAAGTAATAATTATTCTACACCAAACGGATATAGGCCAAATAAATGCAAGATAATATTTTTTTCCTTGAATTTTAAAAAAGTACAGGTGGATGAGATTTTTTTCGTTGAAAAAATGGATTACATGCATTCCAGCTAGTAATGATCTTCAACTTTTCTATTGACTATACTATTATTATTATTATTTTTTTAACAATTTTATTTGAATGCACAGTCTATTACCACAAAGAAATTGCTTATATTGAGTAAAAAGAAAAAAATGAATTGATTATAAAAAAAAACATCTCATATTCCACCTTTTAAATATAACAATACTATCTCATTGACTAAATTATTATCAATATTAAGAAAATGGAATGATCATTAAAAAAAATAATGTTTTTTTTTACTCTACTCGTCCTTCGTAAATTAGGATGTTAGTTTCCAACTCAAATTTTGTTAGAAGGAACGATAAATATCACTATAAACTTATATATAATTGCAAGGTTTTAGATTCAACTCCGGAATAAGACATCAAATCGAACAAACTAAAAAAATTAATTTAAGAAGTGGAGTGTATGGTTAAATTTATTGGCAATGTAGTAGTATTTATTTTTAAAAATTATCTTACATAGTATTTGTTGCTCACTTAATTATTTATTGATTACCATAAAAAATGTAATATTGGAGATTCTTTATAGAAAATTTCTCTAATACATGTTTTAATTCGACATGTAGTGGTAAATTTGATTTTTAAATTAATAGTTAAATGAATTTTTTTTTTAAAAGTATTTTCTATTATTTATATAATTATAATACCTAAATATTATTTGCCAAAAGTATCAATAAAATAAAATTTAATTTTTTTGAATTTTCACTACTCATAATAGTGAATATTAAATATTTTTACGATAAAATGTAAAAAAAATTAATATAATACTTAATTGCTTATAAACAACAAAATCACTTTTTTTTTCTTATGATATGATCTTTTTTAATATACAAAAACAACAAATAACTTTTTGGTTTATAAAAATAATCTTTAATTTATTGATTTATAGAATAAATATAACATAACACTTATGAATGTACTATAGAAATTTCCCTCTTTATGATCAAATTCATAGTATTGATAATAGGAATTACAAATGTTACTAGAGGGATTTAAACAAAAAACGAAAAAGGAACTATATTTTGTTGGTTATCACACTTTTGTCCAACTTTCATTTTCTATTTGCCACTGTATCTCTATATGTGGTTAATTTGGCATTAGTGTCAAATTTCGCCATGTCAATTTCAAACACTTTATTAGTCATTGTAGAATAAATATAGGTATCCAAAATGAACGAACTAGTTGTTGTGGCAACACGCTAACGTATATTTTTAGTTTTGCGATGGATCGTCAAAACAATAATGAATCGTAATAATTTTATAAAAATATAACACTAGTTTGTATGGTAATCACCTGAAAGTAGATAAATGCACGTTATTAACAATATTACTGTAAAAATACAACTTCTCATGCACACACTTTGACGTGGATTTTAGTTGTTTCTATATGAGATGGTCGATCTACCTAGCGATTTCTTCAAATAAAGTGATCAATAAAAAGAAAAAGAAAAAAACAAATATGAAATAGGTTGAGATTATGGATCTATTGAGTGATTTCTTGAAATGGTAAAATAAAAGGAAAAATAAAGAAACAAACATAGATTAGATTGAGAAGATGGAGAATGCCCACAACCAATAACATTTATCAGCCAACAAAGAATCACCACAATGGAAGGAAAAACATTAATAAGATTCAAATAAATTCTAATTCAAGAACTCAAAGAAAAGACATAGTTCACCAAATATTCTCATTAAGAGAAAACTCTAATTCATTTCAAACTTCTCAAATGAGATTTCAAATACCTATTTATAGCAAGATTATCTATAAACCAAAACGGACTATAAGAGACACAATTCTCTAGGTTCATTTTGGGCATACATCATATTTTTCTAAAATAAACTAAACGCAAGGAAACAAAGTATCTTTGCATACACATGACATCAACTAAATTTAAATTAAAACTATTACAATTCCAAATTAAAGCAAATTAAGAATTATTACAAATCAAATTAAAATAAATAAAGTTCATCTTAATTTATTAAAATATAAATATCTTCATGCTTTTGAGATTCTTATCACACTTAATTTATGGTTGGCTTTGCGTTGTATTGTGTATTATCGCGTCTCTATGCATTTTGAACATGATATTCTCAAAGCTAGAAAGTGTAGTGTTTAGTAATCGAGAGTTTTGAACAAGAATACAAACACCCCCTTAGTCTTTGTAAAATTATTGTAGCTCTCTGTGATTTTGGCAACGCGCTATCGTATATTTTTAGTTTTGTAGTGGATTGTCAAAACAACGATGAATCACCATAGTTTTGTAAAATCTTAACACTAACTCGAATGATAATCACCTAAGAGTAGGTAAACGCAATTTAATAATGATACTATTAGTTGTAGCTTTATGTTTGATGCGGGTCTTTATTGTGGAAGTACAAGTTTTCAAACATAAATTTAATTTACCTTGTAAAACCAAGTATACATGTATAAGCCAATTAGAAATACTCCCTCAAGTGTTGAATATAAGAAAAAAATTGAATTAACAAAAAGTTAATATATTTGATATAAAATTTAGACTAAATATATATATTTTTATTGATTCGATTTTTTTTTTTATATATTTGAGACACGATGGATTACTATTCTTCATGAACAATCATATAACAATAACAAATGTTAGAATTTCACAACCATGAATAACTTCTTCTTCTTTTTTTCTTACCAAATAATAAATAACTTCTAATAAAGTAAAAGTTAGGATTTGAGATATATGAAAATTTTATAAAGGAATGAAAACCTGGCTAGAGAAACCAAAGACCTGGAGAAAATAAAAACTTAGACGTTTCATAAAATGGCTAATATTCAATCAATTCAAATGAATTGTCTATTATTCATAATTCATATATATTCAAAAAAGATTATAAGTTTTTTATGAAAATTTTGTATACTAATTTTGATAAAAATAATGAATTAATTTAGGACTCGTTTGGAGTGGTTGTGAGTTTTTGAAATTTCAAAACTAAAATGCTGAATTGATTTTTTATTTGATTTTAAAATAGTTTTTTCAGATAACTCAAACAAAAAATATAGGTTGTATAATTCTTGTTTTTAAATTACATTTCACACATAAGTATTACTCCAACAACCATCAATCACCACCGGCATTCACCACTTTCGAACCACTCACTCCCGCCACAACCAACACCACCAACAACCATTGGCCACCCACCTCCGACCACTACCAACCACCCACCACCACTGACCTCCAACCACAATCTCCCATCACCGACCACTCACTTCTGACCACCACCATTATCTCGATCACCTCCATCATCACCACCCACCCACCACTGACATCACCACAATCCACCTCCAACCACTGACTATCCACTTCGGCCACAACCACCATCATCTCTGACACCCTTCATCATCGTTGACCACCTTTCTCCGACCACTACCACCATCTTTGACACCCACCACTACCAATCACTCATCTCCAACCACCATTCACCACTACAATCATTGTCAGTCACACTCTGACCATAATCTCCAATATCAATTATCTCTTTTGACCGCTACCGCCGCTTTCAACGAACGATCACTTATATTATAGTCATCTTCCACAACTAGCATTTGCAACCACTATTACTAAAATTATTATAATTAAAAAATTATAATTTTACAATATTTGAATTATTTAAAAATAATTGTTATTTGATATTTTATTTTTAATTATGTTTACTTTATGCTTGGTTAACTCATAATAAAATAGGGTAAAAAAGTGGTTCAATTCAAATAAAATAAAAACTCAAATTCAACTAAGAATTAAAATTCAGAATTGAAAATCAAAAATTAAAAACTAAAATTAAAAACTCAAAATTGGTTCTAATTTTAAAAATTTCAAAATAAAAAACCAAAAATTATTCAAACGGGACCTTAATTTTATTTTTTTTATATTAAGATTTGAGTTCTTCTCAAACTCTTTCGCATATGTCGAGCTCAATTACTTAAATCGAAAGGCAAAACTTATTTAATTGTGATTAATTAAATGAGATATAGTAAAAGTATAAAACAACTTTATATTATTATCTAATTATGATGATTTAATGTGCCACATTATATTATTCACATTTTAAATTAAATTATTTATTGTTTTTGAATTTTGAAAAACTGTTTTAAAAATAATTTTCACACATCGAATATATTACTGAGTTGAGTCGTGGACTAGATCGCTCTCTTTAAAATGTTTCATAGCACTGCTTAAAATTGTGCAAGACAGACGATCAACCATGACGTCCCTACGATACAATAGCTCAGATGTATCCATTTTTCTAGAAAAACGTTTTAGAATTATACATCTAAATATGGTGGTTATGGCCACTCGAAAATATTGTAAGACGACGGTTCAAAAATCTAAAGGGATAATATTTCGGTAAAGGGACAAAAAGGAAAGGTGAGAAGAGCGAAAAACTCAATAAATTTTGAAGTTCTGGTGCAAGTTGTAAATTGAGCAGAGTTCTCTAGTGGAATTCTACAACCGATTTGAGCAAAATCCTCGCGAGCGATTTTTGATCCGTTCATTGAAAACAGATTAGTTCACAAAAAATGATCTGCGAAATCAGAGAGAAGTGGAGGAATACTCACACACGCAGTAAATGACAAGGAGAAGTTGAAGAGAGTGGAGGAGGTTTTAGTCAAATAAAAACAGACGTGGAGAGAAGAAAAAAAAAGCTGCACCCATTACAAAAATATTATTTCTCGGGTAAAAAAGAAAAAATACACAATCCAATCACATATGGTCGGACACAGGCGACACGCACGTGTGGTATTTAATTGTGCGTGTGGTATTTAATTTGAGTACATTTTTCCTTTTTACAAAATTAGATACCTTATGACACTTTCCAAAAATCATACCTCTTATTTATAAACAATATTAGATATGTAATATCTCTCCCTGTGAAACTTATTGATTCTTTTAATTCACATAACACTATCTATTTATTTGTTGTGATGTAATTATTATTGATTAACAAGGATAGTAAAGTTTAAATTGTCTGGTCTTGGATAAAAGAAATGACCACAAAACAACAATAAAACATTTTTGGTGTTTTCCATTGCCGTCAAGAACAGCTTGGTTCTCAACGAGTACTGGAAGAAAATATATTCCACTGATTCCCATAACGAAATTACCGGTTTGCGTAACCAGATCTAATTGCCAATCAAATAATGAAGAAAACCTGTTTTCCAGTGCCTTATTTCAAGGAAACAATCGTAAAATATAAAACATAAATTTATACTTCTATGTACTGAATTTTTTATTTACTCAATATCTATAGAGTTTAAATATTAAATAAATATAAAATTATTTTACACCAACTATTATGTTCAATTAAAACATATCAATATATATACTCTTACACTCAATTAGAATGTATTGGAATATTTTAATTAGTAGTACTATATATACTCTTTAAACTTTATATATAAATATATATTCTCTCTTATCATTATTATAAATAAAAAATATATTTTAAATATTTCTCAATATTATAAACAAAAGTTGAATATTTTTAAATTATTTAATACTATTATTTTTAGTATACTCTTCATTTATTTTAAAAATATTTAATATATATATATAAGTGAATATGACATTAAAAATAAACAATTTAATAAATTTAATTTATATTTGTATATAAAATCTAAAAAATTATTACATCTAATTAACTTTCCTAATACCTGTGAAAAATAGATTTTTCTATAACAGTTGAATATATATTTTGAAAATTGTGATACGCTTTTCTTGCACTTCTCATTAATGTTATTAATTCTTTTTAGCAAGTTAAGGGGAAATTCAATGATCATCTATGTGAACCCGACAACGACCCGGTTAACCGCCTATTTTCAGAATTAAATGCAACATTTGACTCAACCAAATCATGTTGAGACTTATTTTATTTTTGTTTTGACCAACTTAAAACAATTTTTAAATAAACAAAAACTAATTCTTTATTTTGTGTCTTAAACATATGAGCAAATGTTGGTGGTTATTAACCGTCCAATAGAATAACCAAATTAAATTTGGTTTGACTTTTATTTATTTTTACTCCTCAAGCAGAACTAAGATTTTACTCCAATTGGCAAATAAAAAATTAATTTGTATATTCATAAATTCTAGTTCGAATTGACAAATGTCGATATTGTTAAGTTAAATATTTCGTTATGACTTTATATTTACAATTTTACAGTTTTGTAAATTAATTATAGTAATATTTACTATATATTTTAAGACCAATAAAAAAACTTGTCTTGACTTTAAAGAAAAAAAATGTAAGTGGTTAATTTTATTAGTGAGGAGGAAAAAAAATTAATGGTAAAGATTTAACCTTTGTGCTTCTTCTCACTACTTCTTCGGTGTTTCAATCAAATCATTGAGCTAAACATTCAGAGACATATTATTATTCAATTAAATCACACAATAATATAGATTTATCATATTTGTTGCATAAATATCTCCACAAATATTTATCTAGTAAGACTTTAATTGTTTGATCTAGTGGTAAAAAGACATATATTAAATTGATAAGTTGTAAATCCAAATCCCGCAATTGTCATTAAATGAATGCAAATGTAAATTTTTTTTAAGTAATACCTAAGATTTTCCATACTTTTGATTGAAACATCGTCCCATCACTTTAAATTTATTTTATCACAAAATTATGTGGTTAGATATGACTATAGATGCATATATAAAAAAGGAGTTTAATGATTATATATTGTTAGTGTAAAATAGATTTTTATAGACATCCAAAAGGTCACCAAATTTGTTGTTGGAAAGTTCAGGAAAGTGTGGGATTAGTAACAGGTCAAATGTTTTGAAATTTCTAAGAGATTTTGACATCACATCTCAATCCAAAACCTTAAGGTAATGAATATATGGGTCACCAATCATATATATTCAACATTTAACTCATTTTTAGTCAATATGAGACTTAACCATTCACACTTGAATCCAACATTTTCATGTCATATAATTGATTTCAAAATACCCATACAAATGTGGAATAATTTGGAAAATGAGTGAACTCTTATTACATATTAATGTAAAATTATTTTACACTATTAATACATACTTTTTAATATTGTAAAAAGTATGTCTCTTCAAATTACAAAACATTGACGATGTAAATTTTTGCATCTCCACAAATATTTCTGGAATTGTGGCATTATGAGGAAGCTCATGATCCTAACTTCAAACAAATCGATTCACACTTCAAGGATGACTATGCAACATGTTGGTTCTTACTTGCATGGTGTGTTTCGCATTTGAATCCAAAGTGTTTCCAAGGTGGTTGAGGAGGTGTTGGTCACCTCCAAAGTGTGGGTGGACACTATGTTTTGGGGTCTTCATAAAAAATTTATTATTATTTTTTGTTAAAAGAAGTGTGTGTCATGCTATTAAATGATGGAAAGAGGTTGAACTACATGAAAGCTCTCGCCAACAAGTGCAATTAGTAGTTTGGTCAAAGCTACGAAATTTCAAACTATTCTTAAACATGTTTATTTGGCTTTACATATTTTGAAACACAGTCTCCCCATAAAAAAAAAAAAATTCTTCTTAAAGACATGATACTGAAACCTTTTTGTCATAGATGTGGTTCGACTGAGAAAGATATTGACCATCCTTTTAAGGATTCGATTTGAACTAAACGAGTTTGGTTCCAATCTCTTTCGAGTGTTCGTTTTGAAGTCTACAATTTTTTTTATTTATTGACTTGAAAAGGTGATCAATCATGGCTCAAATATATTGTTTTATCTTTATGTTATGATATTTGGTATGCTAGAAACCAAACTAGTTTTTGAAGGAAAAAATATTTTTATGTCTTAAATCATTCATAAAGTTTAGAGAATCATCGAATGCCGTAAGAATATATTAGGTTATAAATTCTCAGGCACAAGTCTCAAGCACTTTTTATAAAGTTAATGTGGATGCAGTTGAACTAATGAATAATAAATGGAGAGTTTGAGCCGTTATTCGTTATGTGAATGACTTAGTTATGGTTGTTGTCACTTGGTGTTTTGAACCACTTTCATATTTTGATATTACAAAAGTCTTGGATTTGAAATTAACCTTTCATTTTATCCTAGACATTGAATTCATGTAAGGTGTTTTTGAAGGAAAATGTCTTAATATGGTATGAAGAATTCATATCAAATCCAAAAATTTATTCTATTTTATTTTAATATTTGTTGATCGTCAAAAGATTAATAGTTATTTTCCTTTTCTTTATATTTTCTTTATATGTACCTTTAGGAGTACCTTTACTTCTAAATTTGTATTTATCAACAACTAAATAGTTGAAATATTTATTTATTTTATTCACATAAATCCATTAAACTATCTGCTCTATGTCCATAACGAATTTTATTTGCGGATACAATAATTTTGTGATTTATAAATATAATCAATAAACAAACCATAGAAAGAAGAGGTGTTACTTCTTACAAATAATTGTTACAAAAAATTATATAAAAACAATAATTTTGACCAATTATAAAATCATGGTTATTATGTGAACGAATAAGATATTATCACATAAGATTTTGACATTTCTTTTATTAACTTTGATAACAATAAGCATTTTGTATCGATAAACAAAGCAAACAAAAAAGAAAGAAGGAAAAAACATAGTAAGAACATTAGAATAAGTTTAATGGAGCTGTCTATATTTCCTGGCTTGCATTATATGGGATGTGAAGTGTAGATTCTGCTAATAATAAAGTTTAAGAAAATGAAAGGAGACATTTTGAGTGTTTGTTTGTTTGTTTTGACGTCCAAGGCCCCGGCAGCATACACCGTCTTCCGTATTTTACGGAGAGAGATGCTCGTCACTCAAAAACTAAATAGACACAAAACTAATTATTAATTACTCACTCACTCTCCAACCCAATAATACCCTATCAATCCTAAATTAGTTAGTACACACATTTTGTCTTTTACTAATTTAATACATTATTTCTTTTTTTTAAACTAATAGTAAGTATTTCTTTCAGATCCATTCGTTTATCATACACTAACAATATAAAATAATGTGTTTAAAAAACAATATGAATATTGTAATCAAATTTTAGTGTTTGTGCATAAATTTTAGAAAATATTATGAACTTAAGTTCATGCACTATTAATATAAAAAAATTATATTATTTATAAATTATTTATTTATTTATTTCATATTAACAAAAATATAAGTATAATAATACATACATAAAAAAAAATTAAGGGTATAATGGAAGTGCAGTAATACTTACATAACAAAATTTTAAGGGTACAGTAGAAGTGTACTGATAATGTAAAAATAATTTTACCTGTACGTTATAAAACTATTTTCTTGTAAACAATTGTCAAATACTTTATTTTAATCGGTTGTTAGAGTAAAATGAATTTACAATAATAAACGCTTTATTTTCTCAAATTTTAACATGAAATTATTTATTTTTTAAATATTATTAACCAATCCTTAAAAAAAAGTATAATTATCCAAAAAAATAATTGAAATCTTTTATTATTATTTTAATGTCTTCATTTTTTATTAAATATTCTTTGGAACAATGTACTTTTGAATAACAATTGTTCTATAGACTATAGTACAGTTTACCTGTATGATGCCTTTACTAAAGTGCCTTTAATAATAATAATAAATTAAAAAAAAAATATTCAACCCAAAATTTCTATTAGTCCTTTGTGTCTATTTAACCCATGATGGCCTAATCTTTTTTCTTCCCTCCCTTTCCCTTTTCTCTCTTTTCCCTAAGAGTTTTTTTTCCTCTCAAGTCTCAAGTCTCAATTCCAATCCAACCCCAATTCATCTAAATCTCCCAACACCCTTTTTTTGAACATCCCCCCAATTTATCTCTCTTTGCAACATTGCAACTATACCCCTTTCTTTTCTAATGTATAAATTCACAAAAGTCATACCCATTTTACTTCTAGTTTCAAAGACATAAAAAAGACACAACAACAAAAAAAACAACTACCTTAAAATTAAGTTCATTTTATTTCTACATCATCATAATTAATCCTTGATCTGAAAATTATTTATTTCTCTATGGAAAACCAGTTCTTTTTGAATGCTGGATTTGAACCTTCAATGCCAACATGGCAATCTCTTTCTTCAGCCATGGAAATTCAGCCAACTACACTTGTAAATTGTTCCTCTGACCAAACCCAAGATTGTTTTTTCAACCCAAATTGGGAAAAGTCAACGGATCAACAAAATCTTCACTTTGATTCTTCAGCACTTAGTTCAATTGTCTCATCCCCAATTTCATCATCACCACCCAATGAAAATTTCATGATGAGGGAATTAATAGGAAAGTTAGGAACTTTTAGAAACTCTTGTGATGAGATCTCACAACATTTTGTGAAAGAAAATATGCAAAATATGAATTCAAGTGTTGATCTTGGTTTTGTTGAAAGGGCTGCAAAGTTTTCTTGCTTTGGAAGCAAAAGTTTCAATGAAAGGAGTAACAACCAATTTGTGATGAAAAACAACAATGTTGAGTTTGTTCAAAGATCTGTTAAAGTAATGGAAAATGGGAAGATACTACCAAGAGTTTCAAGTAGTCCTTCACTCAAAACACTTGTGACACAAATTGGTAACATAGAGAACAAGAATGAACATGGGAGAATGGAAGTGGCTAATTCTCAAGAAGAATCTACAATTTCTGAGCAAAATACACCAAATGGAGAAATGGCTGTGAAAGTTTCACTTGATATTATGAATTCAAAGAAAAGAAAAGCTTCTTCTTCTAAAGGAAAAGCTTCAAATTCTTCCGGTCCAATCAAGGTAAAGTTGCAATTTTTTAAAATTTTAATTCATATACATATCATTATCGATTTATATATTTTTTTTAGACTATCAATCAATCATAACCGTTAAATTATTAAAAAGAAATTAACTATAATAATCATAAGTTACATATATAATTATTTGTAATTTGCTGACACTATAAAAAAATTTATATAGATGATCCGTTAAAATTAATCTCATTTTTTAAAGTCAAAATCATTTTTTTTTTGTATTGGTTTTTATGATGAGGGGAATTTTCTGAATTTTATAGTTTTTTCTTGTTTTTACTTTAGGGTGTTGAAGGTAGTGGTGAAGAGTCAAATGCAAAGAAAAGTAAGTCAAATGAAGGTGAGAGAAATGAAAATGGTGGCATGAATATGGAGGAAGATTCCAAAGAAGGTACTACTAATGCAGGGGAAGAGAAACAGAACAAGAGTAATTCAAAACCTACTGAACCTCTAAAAGACTACATTCATGTCAGAGCAAGAAGAGGTCAAGCTACTGACAGTCATAGTCTTGCAGAACGTGTAAGAATTACTCTTTTTCTTTTTCTATGAAATTTTTTTTACCAAAGAAGTCAAAGGTTTTAAATTATGGTTGTGGTTCGGTCAAAATCTTTGATGTTGCATGTAATTATGGATAAATACCTGATTGTGATGTATACTCTTAAAATGGGATTTGATTCCATGCAATTGGAATATTGACGATAATCGTGTGATTAAGATTAGACGGTTCAAAAAATACATATTTTTATTTTATAATTAAAATATCAAATTTGAATCTTTATCTTCAAATTTTGATCGAACGGTTATGTGAATGTGGAGTCAAATTCATAAAAACTTTGATATTATGCGGTTGCATACTGTAATTAAAAACATAACAAACATGTGTCAAGTTTCATGCTGATTGACATTATATGAACTTGTTTGTAAATAGGTACGGAGGGAGAAAATCAGTGAAAGGATGAAACTTCTGCAAGATCTTGTACCAGGTTGCAATAAGGTATGCAGAATTTAATTAATAGTTAAATCATAATACAAAAAAGATTGATTTAATTTCATGTTTCTAAACTAATTTGACTATGCCTATGATTATGAATTAATTATTTATGATTCTTTGTAGGTTACTGGAAAAGCACTTATGCTTGATGAAATTATAAATTATGTTCAGTCATTGCAACGTCAAGTTGAGGTAATGAGTCTTCACCAATAAGCATCTCAATTATGAAATCTCATTATTTTTTGTTTTCTTGCTCATTAAGTTATGCTTTTTTTTCTTCATATGATGGCAGTTTTTGTCTATGAAATTGTCTTCTGTTAACACAAGGATGGATTTAAGTATTGAAAGTCTTGTATCAAAAGATGTAAGTTTCAAGGCTCTAGACAATGCTTTGCTTTTTGCAACAAAATATGTTGCTTTTTTTTATACTAAAATGTTTATTTATTTATTTCCTTTTTGTGATTTCAGGTATTTCAATCAAATAATTCATTGCAAAATTCAATATTCCAATTAGATTCCTCACCACCATCCTTTTATGGACAAAACCAAGCTATTCATAATAACATTCCTAATACAACTGTGACCCATTGCTCAGTGGACCCATTAGATCCTTCTTTGTGCCAAAATGTTGGCATGCATTTACCTCTTCTAAATGGGTTTAGTGAAACTGCCTCTCAGGTAACAATTTTCTTCCACTTTGTTATATTAATTAATTAATTAATGAGTAATGTTATCTGTCACAAAAAAAAAATCACAAATTATCATCCGTCATACTAACAAAAATAGAAAATATTATCATCTAAATTTGATTAAAAATATGAATGTTCTTACTAATCATTATGTTTGTGATGTATCACTATTAACGTTCTGTAAATTTAATTTATGAAATTCTGAAGAGTTTAACAATTTAATCTTTGAAGTAGTGAAGTTTCAAAATAATTTATGAAGTTAAAAATCTTCAATAACACTAATCTTTTATTTTTAAAAATAATTCATGAAGTTAGCTTGGTATTTGAAAGATTGTTCTATAAAAAATTAATGTGATCATTTCAATATAAACTATTATTTCGAAATTTTATTAATTACATGACCAAATTATCCCAACTTTACTATTTCAAGAATTAAATTGGTGATTCACTTTTAAATTAATTAGTTAATTAATGATATGTAATGTAAAGACACATTATTTCACTAGTCTTTTAAACTTTTCTTAATTAACTCTGTTTTTTTTCCCAATGATTCTCAGTATCCATTAACATTTTCTGAGGAGGACTTACACACTATTGTTCAAATGGGATTTGGCCAAACTTCAAACAGGAACACCCCAATACACTCCCCAAGTTTCAACGGTAATGAATAAAGCAGAAAAAAAAAATGTCACAAATTATTGACATATTAATGAAATATCATTTTCATTAGGCACATAAAATTTGACCTTAATCCAAATTATTTTTTGGTCCAATGCAGGTTCAAATCAAGCATCACAAATGAAAATTGAGCTCTAATCACCTTTCATTACGCCTGAATTGAAGCCCAAAGGAATAGGAAAATTGCTGTACACAAAAAAAAAAAAAAAAAATTTAATTCCAACTACCCCATGGATTATTTAAGCCATTCTTATTAGGTCTATTAAATAGAACTTTTTTTAGACTTTTAAGTTAATCATTTCACTTTTTTTTTTCTTTCTCATTATATTATTTCAGTTTCTAATCTTCAAGTTTTTTTTTCAATTTATTTACTAAATTTTACCATTATTCAATGTAAAATCTTAGGACCGATTCTGCATTCTATGGTGCAAACTATTATTATTACATGGCACCAATTGTAAGATATAGTGCTAATTAATTAAAAGAAAAATTTGAAACAAGTTTCATTATCCCTCTACAATTTTTCACTATTATATAGTTTCAATAATTCGTAGATCACATCAATCCACTGAGAATTTTCGTGGGTCTTCAAAAAAATCTCGTTAAAGGTCATGTCAATTAACCTCTACTAAATTGCACAATCTGGTGGATATGATTCTCATTTGTGTTGTAACCAGCTGTATTAATAGTGGGGTCTCTTTTTTATGTCTCAAAAGTCTAATTAGAAATTATGATTAACTTAACTTCATATATGGTCAACAATAACTTCTGCCATTTCTTGTGTTTTTTCCCTATAAATTTTTCTATAGTTCACCAATTATTAGAAGCTTCTGTGTTTTCTTTTTATTTTTCACATTACAAAATAGTCAATAAATTTAATTATTATGCCCTATTAATATGAAATATTATTACAACGAATACCTGATTAATTTTATCATTGATTTAATTCATAAATATTTTTATTATAAAGAATTTTTATTTTATTAATCAATTGTAATAATTAAATCATAAAAAAGTTGACTTTAATTATAATAATTTTTAAGATTAATTTTAATATATTATTCATGTAAAATATTTTACACTCTCGACCAATCACAAATTTTTTTTTGTATAATTTTTAACAAAAAAATAATTAAAATCAAATACTTTTTATAATTCAATGTTATTATTAAGTGATCGTGTAAAATATCTCTATATTATAAATATATAAATTAAGTCTTAATTTTTAAAATGACACATATAAATGATTATGATATGTTAATGCTTGTAAAAAAAAATTATACTCTTATATCATTTAGATATTTGTTTTGTGAAAATATTTTTAAAAGATAATATTACAATATAAAGTCATGATACAATATGATTGGATGTTTACCTATTTTTTTATACCATCAATACAAAATTGTATAAATATCATAAAATTTCAAATTGTATAGGCTAAAGGTTAGAGGTTATAAGTTAGAACCGCTCCATTTTAAAGAAAACACAAAATTTTAATTAACTAATAATATTATAATATATGTGAACATCAAAAGAATACCAGGTTGGCAGTGGTGAGATTATGACTAGGCCCAATGAACCTTGCATGGGGCTTTTTATGATCTTACCAACTTTTTGATATTAACTTGTGAGTATGAAAAGGGGTTTGTAGTGGAGTTCTGGTTTGGAAAGATACACTTAATATATTAATTTACACCAATCTTTTTCTAAGGGGGTTGTTAGGAAAAATCCAGTGTTTTGGGTTTAACAAAAGATATAGGGGTTGAGGTCTCAATAATTTTTATATTGAAGAGTGTATTATTGGATTGTAGATTAGTGTGATTTAATAATTAGAAAGATGCTTTCAATGTAGTGCTGTGTTCAGAACAGTTGTGCATTATAATGTATTATCACATACCAAATACTAATTATGTAATAACAATTTAATTTGTCAATACATCACAATTATTCAGTGACATAATTTTAAATGAAATTATAATAAAAATTAAATATATCTAATGATTTAGTAGTTGTAATTAAATGATAATGTAACTTTTTTTTAATCACTATACATTAATTAAGTTCTATATAATAATACTGTTTCTTAGTTTATAAAGAAGATAAATAATTAAAATGTTAAATTAGAATAGAAAATGTTAATCTGACAGTGTTGTCGCCTAAAACTACAAACGACCAATCATAGAACGACGTGTCTAGGGATTAATTCTTTATTGTTAATTTATCAAACTCAACTATACATGCTGTTTTATTCTTCTTTAGAGTTCTTATATATTTTAAAATTTATGCCAATCATAATGGTAAGTAACTAATGAATAAAATCAAATAACGTTGACAAGCAACATCCAGTGGAGTTGATATCTGTACCCAAATTTAATATGTTAAATTTTTTTTTCAATTAACACTTTCCTACCATTTTTTTTTCTATATGCACTCTCTTTTAAGTTTAACCCATATAGAGAACTTGGAACTACAATCAATTAAGTTTGATTTTTTTTTTTTAGGCAAGAATTTGAAATTTCTATTTAGTTAGTATATGGAATTTTGTAATAGAACTATTGAATAAGATTGAAACTTATATGAAGTTTTTAAAAATTTGTAGTCAAATTATTGATCCACACACTATATAGTTTAAACTTAAAGTCTTACATTTTCAATTTATTATTCATATTGGATCTGTTGTGAATTTTTATGGTTTTATCTTTTGTAAAAAAGATGTAAAACTTTTTGGTTTAACCAAAGTAGGAGTCCTCCATTCAAGGTTAAATGGCTAAAAGGTGGGTTTGTCAGTTGTGTAGTAGAAACTCTTATAGGTTTGTTCCAACATACGACGTTAATGTTTGAATTATTCCGACTTCATGTCCACAACACTAAGTTTTTGAAATACGATTTGTTTTGGATTTATTATATCTTTGAACTCTCACGATTTTTTCTTTTGAGAAAATGTGTCGCGGTAGTTTGAGAAATGTAGGAGTAGTATATAAATTATCTTTAACCTTGATTAGCAAACGATGTGAGACTTTTTTACATAACTGGAACACTAAGAATCTTTATTTTTTATATAAAAAAATATTAATTTTAATTTAGATTATATTACTTAATTAAAAATATTTCCATGTTGTTGTTTAATTCAAAAATTTAATGACAAACAAAATAAGAAAATTTATTTAATTTTTGTACTTTTTTGCCATCACGAATGATGACTTAGGAATTAAGGTTTCTTCAAATCTAATTTTTCAAACCGTGCATAAATCTATATCAAGCTTTGCCTAAAATCACTTTTCACTTAAGCAATAACTTTTGTCATCGAAATTTTAGAAATGAAGAGTCGTACTCATCAGGGATTCCATTTCTTTTTTTAATTATTGCATAATGTTAGTACAAAATCATATTCTTCTTAGCTTCTTCAAAAAATGTTAGTACAAAATCAACTATAGAAAACTAACATATATTAATGAATTGGCCAAAGGAAACAAACAAAAGGGTAAGCATAAATCTGACAAGATGGCGTGGCAGTGTTTTCATGATCAGTAAATGTCTTGTATAAGCACTTGTGAAAGTTCTAAACGCAGTTTTGATAATATTTTATGTTCCCCTTTAAAAGGTAATAGATAGACCATAATATATCCTTGCTTTTTTCTCACTTTTTAATTTCTTTTTTGTTTGTTCCTTTTCTTGTCCCTGTGATTTGTTCTATACTATGTCACCTTTATTAGGTACCAATTGAAACAAATGAATATCTACACCCTTTAAGTAACGTGGGTCTTCAATTTACCTAATTACAAATAGAAATTTGTAGTTCAATGGTCATATTCATACATATACTCAAAAGAAAGGGAAATAAAAAAGAATTCAATTTATTTTTAGTCAAAAAAAAATTCAATTATCAAGTAAAAATAATATTTTTACACGGACATTCAATTTTATCTCTTATGTAAATATTTATACAATTATCTATATATAAAAAAAAACATTATAATATGATGTAGTGTGTAAAAATATATTAGGTCGAATTAAATTTTGCAAGATTTATAAAGCCTAACTAGATAAAAAGAAAATGATATAAATTTGATCAATAATTCATCATGAACTTATTTTTTATGTCTGATCTAACATTTTTGAATGTCAGATTTTGATTAGTTAGCTTACTTCAAGGCATATTTTGTATTAACGTAAATTATATTTAGATAGATAAACTAATGAACTAATATAAATTATGAGATTAAGTTTTATTTTAATATCTAACGGGATATTTTAAAGAAACTAAATTTATATGACATTAATTTATAATATCTTTAAATTCTTTAAAAAATAATATAAGTTAGAATGCTTAAATTGCATAAAAGATTGACAAAATTGTAAAATAACATAAAGTACAAAATTAATATAATAATAATAGTAAATTTTAATGTACCAAAAAAATTAATAGTAAATTTTATATTTTCTTAAATAGGTTAATTTTATAGTTCTAAAAAGGTTTTTCAATGGTTTGTAGTCTAGTGAGTTAAATATGCTTCTAAAATTAGAAAAGCTTTGGACATGTTTATTTTAAAGAAAAGTTTGACATGACTTGAGTATGACATAAATTAGGCCATAATTCCATATTATTAATTGGTCTGACTTATTTATGCTCTATAATAGTACTGTGATAAAATATATTTTATAGGCGAATTATTGTGACTAATTTATTAATATGAAGGATAAAATATTAGTAGTAGTAATCAAATATGTGACTTTATTTTAATATTTATTCGGCGTCCTGTGATAAAATATGAGTAACCGAGTGTACAAATTTTTTATATGGTTAGTAAGTGCATTCATAGTTTTTAATCTAACAAAAATGTTCTCTCCATGAAATAGTTTAAATTGTCCCTCTAAAATACAAGAAAATTAATTAATGAGGCCCTACCAAATGAGAATGTTTTGGGAGTTTTAGAAGGCACTATAATGATCATTAGGGTAGGTACCCTACTAAGCAAAGCTTTCACGGTTATATTCACCCACTTCCCACTTTCATTTGGGGACCCCTCTTTTACCTTTTCATTTTTGGGGTCAATTTATTCATCTCTTTTACCTTGAAATGTAGGAAATAAACCCTTTTTTTTTTTTTTTTTTTTTTTTTTC
>JBBPBQ010000002.1:53949054-54052076 GCA_037974755.1 Cicer yamashitae | reverse complement strand
GTTATATTCACCCACTTCCCACTTTCATTTGGGGACCCCTCTTTTACCTTTTCATTTTTGGGGTCAATTTATTCATCTCTTTTACCTTGAAATGTAGGAAATAAACCCTTTTTTTTTTTTTTTTTTTCTTTTAGCAACTTTGTTTCTTTTGCTGGGGTGAGAAAATACTAAGGCCCTATAAAACCTATCATTTGTTTTACCTACCATTCATTATTTTGTGCTCCACAACAACAGTAAGATCATTTTATGTCATAGCTAGTTTTCTGCATTTGCAAGGCTCTCACTATCAATGGCCAATTTTTTGTTCCCTAAAGAAAATTTGATATTTGTGTCAATGTCAAATGAATTTTCGTTGCTCACTTGAATTTGATTCCAATCTAGCTAGATATTTTAGGTAAGGGACACATTTTAAATGAGTTGCTTCACTCTTCACTTATCTAAAATATAATTTATCTACCAACATGTAGTTCGTCTGACTGATAAGAGATTAAAATACCTTAAGCAAGAATTCAAAAATTCGATTCATGATTTTTTTCATATAAAAAAATTTGATTGGAAGGAAAAAATTCACTTATGTATTAGACAATTTTTCAAAAATTAGTCATTTATGTTAAACAACAATAAATATTTAATAGCTATATAAAATAGTTATAAAAAAAGTACAATCTATCTATAAAGACTTTGGATGACATTTTGTACCATGGTGGAGCATATCCTTATAGACAAAAACATGGAGTTTTGGAAGATTCTTTTCAAATTTCTTCAAGGCAGACTCACATGGAGGTTTAGCTTCTAGAATTAAAGAGTTTTAATTTAGATTTGGCAATTCTCTTTAACAACAATAATCATGAATGTGCATCTTGGTTACGTTAATTACCAAGCTACCAACTGATTTACCTGCTAAGAGCAACTAGTTTAATTTTAGTTGGTTTCTGATTATATTGTAGTTACTATATCTATTACTGGTAGCTGAAATAAACCAGTTCACTTCGAGAATTGGATCCTCTTCTTATGTAGAAAAAGATTTAAATATTTTAGTTTATGATATATTTCACTTATTTAAGTAGAAATGACTCACATTAAAATTGAGAGAAGATAATATTTTGCAAACTCATAGTAGTTATCAAAGTGAGAAATAAAAAAGAAAAATTATATATTACCGTCATTTAAACTACCTGCCATTCATTGTAAAACTATGATTGAGGCTTCAACGGTTGGAACAAATTGATTTTTAATAATAGGTTTGAGATAAGTGTTTCTTCGTTTTCAACTATTAGTTTGATTGACGCAACACAATTTAAAACAAGATATATAATGACCATAGAGTAGCTTCGAGTTTGAGTATTTTTCATCTTCTTATTTTCATTTGTAAGTATTTATGTTTTGTTATTTTGATTGGTTGTTGATATTATTTGTGCATCATACTTAAACTCTCTTATACTATTATTTAATTATAATAGCGTCATTTTTTTAATTTGCACAACTCATTTTTTTTACTTTAAAGAGATTTTCACATTAAAAATCTTAGTGCATTTGTTTTGTTATGTTTTTTTTTTTTATAATTATGTTTTTTTATTATATATATATTTGTTGTTTCTCTTTAATATTCTTGAAAGTTAGGAGAATTTTGTTTCCATGTTGTATAATTTTGCTATTACTTATGTTATTGATTCTCCATGAGTACACATTATTGGTTTAGGCTCAAGCATATTCACAATATACAAGATGTATACAAGCATGAACTTCATTGTAAAAAAAACAAATTTTAATTTTTAAAACAAAATGAGGATACATAGTCATGTATGTTCAAAAAAAAAAATTAAAATTTTTCTTTCAAAAGAAACGTATTTTTATGTTTTTTTGGATGTTTCAATATCGCGCAAAAGATAATGGTGATATAAACGGCGTTACTTCGCTCGCTCGTTGTTGTCACGTTGCTTCACTCTAAATTTGAATTTTTAACTTTTAAAATAATTGATGAAAAAATTACAACCAGTTTTTTATTTAAAAATGATTGTTGGTTGTATTTATTTAAAATTTCAACCTTTAAAAGATTAATGTACTAATTATATTTCAAACAATTGTTGGTTGTATTTGTTTAAATTACAATTGAATCAAATCAATTCTAATTGTATGACATGTTGAGTCAATACAAGTTATTATGCAAATTCTGGTTTTGTTTGAATTTAGGAATCAAATTGACATTAAATTATATCTATTAGAGATTATTTTAATAGTAAATTATATTTTTCAAAGATTATTTTGACAATAAATTTATTTTTAAGGACCAAATTGATATTTTTAAGGACCAAATTGATATTAAGTTATTTTTTATTTCGCCGTCATTTTTTTTCAAAAAAAGAAATATTATCATTTTAGTATTGTCAAATCAATTGCACACGTGGCATTAAGATAGTGACATATCATCACAACGTCGACAAATTCACAAAATTAACCGTTAATTTAACGTTAGAGACTAGATTAATTAATTTAGAGTTTTTACTGAATTAAAAATCAAAATAGAGTTTTTACTGAATTAAAAACCAAAATAGAGTTTTTACTGAATTAAAAACCAAAGTGACAACTAGTTACATTTTCGGAGACTAAAAGTGCGGTTTACCAAATAGATGATCTAAAAATTCGGTATAGTCGAAAGTAAAGGCACATTTTAGAGAGGGAAATGGTGTAAATTAAAATAATGAGGGGTATAAATAGCAGTTCTTGTGATCAAATTGGCTAACGAAAAGGTAGGTTTTGAAATATACTTAGCTAAGCCCAAAAGAAAACCTCAAATGATCGGAACTAAAAATGAGCACACGAACCATAGAAAAATAATGCATCGCGCAAGTATCGAAAAATGAAGCAGTTACTAACCTACACCTTTTCTTTTCTACTTACACACCTTCCATTTTAATTATCCTTGCTATGTTAAAAAAAATTAAAAAGTCGAGTAAAAAAAAATTAAAGCACAAAATTAACTACATTTTTATATTGGTTAAGTTTCTATTTAAAATTTTATTCGGGTGTTATAAATTAAGGGCCCGTTTGATGGATCGGATAGGATAGGCACAAGATAAGATAAGGAGTAGAATAGAGACAGGATAGAATATGGGTAGGATAAAGAGTTATTATGTCATGTGTTTGATGTGCACATGATAACAAACTTGATAAAATTAGTTTATCCTATTCAGTGTTTGATACACAACAGATAACAACAAGATGATATGATTTATATTTTGATAAAATGATAAATTTGTCCTTATAATCTATTTAATTTTTTTCTTTTAAAATAACGTTCATATAATTTTTTATAAATAAACAAAAATGCTAAAAAATGTAAATAATTTATGAAGTAATTTTATATACTTGAAAAAATTGTGATTTCTCTATCCATCATAATTGAAGAATGACTCACTATCATAAACATTGTGATTTCTCTATCTATCACAATTGAAGAATGACTCACTATCATAAAAATGTAAATAATTTATGAAGTAATTTTATATACTTGAAAAAATTGTGATTTCTTTATCTATCACAATTGAAGAATGACTTAGAGTTTGTTTGATTCAAATCCCAAAAACTCTATTTTAGTATTTTAAAATTTAAAACCTAACCAATTTGTTTGGATTACTTGTTTTTAAAAACTATTTTGTAAAACTATTTTTAATATTATACTTTTTAAAACTAAAAAAAGCATAAATGGTGTTTTACTTTTTATTTTTCAGTTTTTTTAATTCTCTAGTCAAAGACTGTTTTAAAAAATTAAAGTTAGCAAACAATTTTTTTTAAATTTTCTTTTTAAAAACAATTTTTTAAAATTTATTTATAAAATAGTTTTCAAAAACTAAAAAGTAAAACACAATCAAACAAACCCTTACTATCGTAACATTAGAAAATAATTATTATTTTTCATCAATTTTTTTTATATTGTTATACAATAAAATAAATAAGAAAACAATCAAACAAATCATATAAGAAAAAAAGGAAATCAATCTAAATTCACCAACTAGAAATTATGGCAAATATGAAAGAAAAAAAAATGGAAGAGTATCAAAAAATAAAAAATGGAAGAGTGTCACAGTACGTTGAGTTAGAGGAAGAGAGAAACGCTAACAATGATAAATGCGGTTGCAACCTAATTATTTAAATTTTTTGGGGAGGAATAGGATACGTGTATTGTATCCTGTATCCATCAACTGACCCTATTAAAAGTCTTAGACAGCTCGATAATCGAGACTAAAAATAGTTTGTAAATTATTTTTGTACTTCTCAAAACAAGCATCTATAATCACGTCTGACCCATGACCCAAAGCAAGCGAGCGATACTTGAAAACGTTGTGGTGCAGACTTGAGGTAGAAATAACTGCACACTCAAATACTATGATGGTTACTTGATTTTGATTTTGGTGTCTTACTTACATTTTTTTACATAAAAGTTGTCTTGTTGGTATCTAGTATATTGGTTCCAACTACGAAAACGTGGAACACATATCTCATTATAGGTTTATTAAAAGTAAATAGACAAATTAATCTTAAAATTGTAAATGTCTATCAAATTAGTCTATAAATTTTGCAAATAGACAAATACATCTTTTAAATTATAAAATATTAATCAAAATAGTCTCTCAGTCAACTTTTGAAGTGAGATATTTTGATGTGACACTATAATTGAATATGTGGCTTATAAACGTTGACCATATATCAAAGTCATCTTCTCGAGAACAAATTTATTAACGAAATGTTATCATTTCAAAGACAAATTTGTGAGTAATTATAATTATGCATGGACTAATTATTAACAAATTAGTCTGTGAAATATTAAAATTTGATAGGAAAATTAGTTAATGTTGTGATGACATATATATGAGACCAACGCAGAAGGGTCGCATATTAAATTAACATGTCACATCATATTCTCTTACGATAAAAATTTAAATATGAACTATTTTGATTAATATTTTATAATTTTAGATATGTATTTGCCAATTTACAAAATTTCAAAAACTATTTTGACCAACGCTTACAATTTTATAGATAAATTTGCATATTCACTCGTTTATTCGATAAAGTCATTGCTAAGACAATTTTAAATACACATTTGTTTGTTTTTGTTATGGAGCATATGAGGATTTGGAGAGTTGAGAAAAACGGAGGATATTCAATGAGAAGTGTTTATGGCTTTATATCAATGAAATTAAGTTATACAACTTATAATAGAGTTGTGGGAATGTGGCACCTATTTGGCATTTGCAAGCTCTTCTTAAAAAAAAAAAAATTGATATATTTGTAGGCATTGTTGTGTGTTATAACTCATTGTGAAATTATTGGGTTGATTGCACTACTAAGTGTGTGAGCGTTTTGTGAAAATGCACATTTTCTTCTATTGTCCAAAGATTGGTTGAGTCCAGAATTATTGAGAAAACTCAAGTTCCACATTAATAAGATATATAGTTCAATAATAATTTATGAAGAGTGACACCCATTATTTTATAAGTTGATTTTGTAAGAATGAATTAGGCCCTATATAAACTAAGAGGAATCACCCCTCCAAATTATTTTATTCTCTTATTTTATTTAAATAATTAGTTTTCTGCATAGATTTAGTTTTTTTTTTCGTGTTTTATCTTTGATTTTATCGTTTGAGTGCAATGTTTGGTTTGTTTGTCATCATGGTGTGACATCATTTGTTTTCTCATCCAAATGTAATGTTCACAAAGCAAAAAACTTGTTTTGTCTGTATCGTATTTTAAGTAAGGGATTTATGAAAATTATCACTAAATTCAACACCCTATCAGTCTTACAAATGATTTGTTAATACACGGTTGAATTGGTCATGTCAAATGTCATCTATAGTTGATATAAGCGAACACTAGCAAATATTTTTTGTGAAGATAGATTAAATTAAAGATTGTAGATCTTGCATTATTTTTTTATCATGGACTATATGTAGAAGAAACTAATTTAGTTGCTATAATTAAAGTTTTTGTTTAATTATCTCTCATTGACTTATAAAATTTTTAGATATATTGTTTGCGTGTTTTTTTGCTTTTTTAATTATGTTTAATATTAAAATATAGATAAGAAATATCTTAAATTACGATGAATTTCCTTATATTATTCTTATTTACTTTTGAGTGAAACTTATTTTTCCCATCAAAAATTTGTATAAATTGTGACGTTGAGTTTGTTAAAAGACCTCATTCTCTTACAAAAATTATATAAATATCCTACCTTAACCGTTTCCAAAATTTGGTTGGTATCTTAAATTGTCGATATGAATGAAATGAAATGCTATAATTAATGAAACGTAAAAATCGTCTTTTTATAATTTAAAACACTCAAATTGAGTAATTACTTAGTTCTTGCAAAAAGAAAAAATCGAAATCAAATTAGCATAGATTGCAAACTCCCTCCAAGTGATATATTAAACAAGTAACACTAAAAAACAAGGTAGGGCAGTCTTAATTGAAGTGAAGTCACATGAACCTCCACACTCTTGTCTCCTACTTACTACTCACTCACCCAATCTCCCATCTACCACTGTCATTCTTTAACCCCTCCAAGTCTTCCACGCGCCACCGTCCTCTTCAACAAACCAAAGCAGCGCGTGTCTTTCAACTTCCATAACAGAAACCCAAAACAAGAAACATAACAACCTAAAAACTTGCTTCCACCTTTCCAAATTTAGTACACTTCCCTTCCCCTTTGGATCGCACAAAAAAAAAAACCAAAAAAAAAAATAAACCAAAAAAAAAAAAAAACCAAAGATCTCTCTCTTACTCTCACTTTGTTCATAGCTTTGGATTTTTGCTTCATTCTTCATAATTTTGGTTTCTATATGTCTCGTGCACCAAACTATGAATTTCAGGAATGGTGGAATAAACAAAGAGAAAAGGAAAATCTCGATCTCTTCGAAGAGAAAATTGAACAGTCGTCTTCTCCTTTTATCGCCGTAGATGTCGCCGGAAACGGCGGCGGTGGAGGAAGCAGCAACGTCCGTTCGGATCCGTCGGTGAAAAAGGAACGTTCACGGAGTGCGCGACAGTTATCATGGGTTTGTTTATTGAAATTCCAACAAATCGCCGCAACCGTTGGATTCTTATCCAACGGTTTACTTTACCTTGTAAGAACGGCGAACCGTAGAATCATTTCGCGCGATTCGCCGGCTGATTCGTCTTCTTCGAGGCTTTATAGAGCGATCAGGGTGTTTTTGATTGTTGTGATTGCTTTGTTAGGGTTTGAGTTGGTTGCATATTTTAAAGGCTGGCATTTCCGGCCGCCGTCGGTGGGGTCGGCCGATGTGTTGGGATTGGTTGAGGAGTTTTACGCTCGGTGGATTGATATTCGGGCGAATTATTTGGCGCCGCCGTTGCAGAGTTTGACGAATATGTGTATTGTTTTGTTCATTGTGCAGTCGGTGGATAGGATTGTTTTGATCTTGGGGTGTTTTTGGATCAAGTTTAGAAGGATTAGGCCTGTTGCTTCTGTGGATTATGATGGGAATGTTAAGAGTGTTGAGGATTATCCTATGGTTTTGGTTCAGATTCCTATGTGCAATGAGAGGGAGGTAAGAACATGTAGGTTCCTTAGTCCTTTTAAAACTCATTTTTGTTTAAAATTAAATGCTGCTGCTACTGGTTTTATTTATATGTTTATTTATTTTTGGGATTCATGCCTTGGGTTCTTAACATTTTATAGGGGATACATGATCTTATCTTTTTTTTTGAAATGGCTAATGTTAGCATGTTAATTTGTTAGTATTATGCTGGAGATGAGAATCGAATTCCAGACCACTATATCACTCCACACCTTAACTTTTCCACCCAGACACTAAGTCAACCTTATATTCCATGATACATGATTTTATGTGAATCTTGTGAAAGAGTAAAAGGATTATGTTTTATTCATGTAATATAGCAGTTAGTGATGAGTAGTGTTATTAATATGGATAAAATGGACCTAAATTAGGTGGGTGTGCGCACAAGTGTTTTTGTTGTTTAAATGTGTAGTGGTGCTGTGAACCAGTGTTGCAGGGGTGTGTGTTTTTTTTTTTTTCTTTTCAAATAGACATATGTTAGTAGTTAGTAGTTAGTAGTTAGTAGTCAAGGTTTGACCTTGGACCTCTGTCTCAAACTCCTTCGGGTGTCCCAGCTCAACCCCTCGAGCTATGCCTTGGGGATATGGGTAAAATGGACCTAACTGATGTGGGTGTGTGTTGCTGAAGGGAAAATAAAAGGGTGTTTGTCTTGGAGGTTAGAGCTATGATAGAATGGGTGTTTGCTTTTACGTTGTGAGTGTGATCGACTGGGTAGTTGTGTTTTTGTTGCTCCATTTATTAAGTGGGAAAATGAGAGAGGATTTTTGTGTCAATTGTGTTTATGTGGTTGTTTAAGGGAGTTGGTAGGCGTGTGCGCGCCTTCATCAGAATACTTGCGGTGAATACTCAATTTATGCTTAGATGGAGACTATAGAAAGAGTAATTATTGACAGAAATAAATGTATAAGTGGACCATTACTTACATTTTTTCGTTGTTGTACCACAGGTTTACCATCAATCCATTGCAGCAGTTAGTATCCTCGATTGGCCAAAGGAGAGAATGCTTGTACAAGTTCTTGATGATTCTGATGAAGCAGATATTCAACAGCTCATCAAGGCAGAAGTGCATAAATGGCAACAAAGGGGTGTGCGGATAATATACCGACATAGGCTTATACGTACAGGATACAAGGCAGGGAATCTTAAATCTGCAATGAGTTGTGATTATGTCAAGGATTATGAGTATGTGGCAATATTTGATGCTGATTTCCAGCCAACGCCAGATTTCTTAAAGAAAACAATACCTTATTTCAAGGTAATTAGTCAACAACTTTGAAGTTAAAAGTAATCTTGATTTCAGTAGATATAGCAACAGATATATGTTATTTCTACTAGAATCTAGAATAGTATGCTTCCAATGCCTTTTTTATGTTTTAGCAAATATTAGCCCCACCCCAAATGCTCAAACTAGAGACTGGTGCACTTTGAAGCTCAAGCATCCAATAGTGTTATGTGCAATAATCAAGTTTCTGATTTTAAATCATATATTCATTCAGAGGGATGTGTGATAAGTTGTACCATGCCCTGCCATCCACTACTCTCTCGTTCAAAACAAAGTCTGACTCTGTACCATTTTCCAATATTTCTTGGACCATTGTTGGTAGTGTAATTCATCCAAGGATTATAAACTAAAAACATATATCTTGTTAGTTGAGTTTTCTTTTTTCTTCTTCTTTTTAACAACAAATGTTAGTATTTTGCTAGGGATGGGGATCAAACCTCTGATCTCCTTTTCACTTCATATTCCTTAACTCTCCCACTCCATCCACTAAATCAACCTTATATCTCCGACTTTTTAAAATATTATAGACACTTTTTGGAAGTCGGAAATTGAACTATATAAATTTGCTAATAGTTTTTTTTTTTGTAATTCATCAAATATATTAAGCATCTCATTTTTGCAATCTCCAATTCTAAACTAATTTGAATGAATAATTCTGCCCAAATGTCATCATTCACTATTCCATTCATATGAGCTGCTTATAAATCATTCACTATTCCATTCATATGAGCTGTAATGTTACCAAATAATTTCAAGATATAAAGAAGATAGTATATGACAAAAACTAAATAAAAACTGGACAAATGTTTTCGATTGTCTAAATAATTAGTAAAAAAATATGCTTATTTGAATTATTTATTGGGTCCTGTACTAAGCATCTGTCTAACCGATTTTTTCTTGTTTTATTCTAACTGAAGGGAAAGGATGATTTGGCATTAGTCCAGGCAAGATGGGCATTTGTAAACAAGGATGAGAACTTGCTTACAAGATTACAAAACATTAATTTATCTTTCCACTTTGAGGTTGAACAGCAAGTGAATGGCATCTTCCTTAACTTCTTTGGTTTCAATGGAACTGCTGGTGTCTGGAGAATAAAAGCCCTTGAGGAGAGTGGTGGCTGGTTAGAGCGAACAACTGTTGAGGACATGGACATTGCTGTTCGTGCTCATCTCTGTGGATGGAAGTTTATATTTCTCAATGATGTTAAGGTAGGGTGTACTATATTCCAAATCTTGGGGTTTAATCTGAGATGTTTGGGAGTTTTAAATGTTCATTATATGCTTCTTGCAGTGCCTCTGTGAGCTTCCAGAGACATATGAGGCGTATAAAAAACAACAGCACCGCTGGCATTCTGGCCCAATGCAATTGTTTCGTTTGTGTTTTGTTGATGTACTTCGTTCAAAGGTATTTAATTTGTTCTTTATTTTCTTTCTAGAGCAGATGAATTCTTTTGAATCTAGAAGACCTATATTAAATCCTTATTCTGTTATTGTTACTTTATTTTTATTTTAAGAATGGTATGCTAAATTTTAAACCTTTTAAGTATTTTAAAGTCGGAACTTGATTTCCGATGTGTCTTTCAATAATAATATTCAATTCTAGGTGGTGAGATTTGAATAATTGTTGCATAAATTCACTAACTAAAATATACAGGCACATCATGAAGTTGCTGTTGTGATTATTATTAGCATAGTTTAAGACATTGTACATAGGCATAGATATTTGCATAAGAAGGTGTCAATTGAATTGTAAACTTATTACTTTAAAAAAAATAATATGATTGTAAACTTATTAGTGATCTGAGGAAGGGTTAATGGTATTTGTTGTTGTAAACAAATTAGATACATGATTTATTGCTTTTAGAGTGCATTTATGCAGCTATTAATTTTGTACATTTTACCCTGTTGTTCAATCTGTTATCAAACTTGGCATTGAAGTTTAGTTTGTTTCTCACTTGCCCAAGCTGCTCCATGCCGGCAGACATTAGAGGTTAAAAGTTAAAAGAATCTGAGCCTCTGCATGAAATAAATTATGTTGATTACTGACACTATCGACATATTTAAAGGCTCCGATAGTGTATATTACCTCAATCCTAATTAAAAAAATGCTACTTTAATTTGTATAAAACTTTTGGCAATTAAAATGCTCATAATATGCCCCCCATATATGCTTCATCAAGTTTTTGTCCACATCCTGCATGCATTGTATGTAATGCTAATTGGTTTGTCTTCACTTTTATTAAAATAATTTGATAATTTCATTTCAAGAATGATGTACTATGATGCATTGCTGATTGGATTCTATTTTTACCAGGTTAGTTGGGCAAAGAAGGCCAATTTGATATTTCTTTTCTTCCTCCTGAGGAAGCTTATTCTGCCATTTTATTCGTTCACCCTCTTCTGCATCATTCTTCCATTGACCATGTTTCTTCCAGAAGCTGAGCTCCCAGCCTGGGTTGTTTGTTACATTCCTGGAGTAATGTCTATCCTAGGTGTTCTTCCAGCGCCACGATCATTTCCATTTATAGTGCCATATCTTCTATTTGAGAATACTATGTCAGTAACTAAATTTAATGCCATGATATCTGGATTATTTCGCTTCGGAAGTTCTTACGAGTGGGTGGTAACAAAAAAATTGGGTAGATCATCAGAGACAGATTTGGTTGCCTACGAAAAGGAATCCGAACCTCTAATGCGATCCAATAGTCTTCATAGATCTTCCTCAGATTCAGGCATTGAAGAACTAAGCAAACTAGAACTGTCAAAGTTAGCTCCAAAGACCAAGAAAAATCGTCTCTACAGAAAAGAACTTGCTCTTGCATTTATTTTGTTAACTGCCTCGGTTAGAAGCTTATTATCTGCTCAAGGAATTCACTTCTACTTCCTATTATTTCAAGGGATAAGTTTTCTAGTTGTTGGTCTTGATTTAATTGGAGAGCAGGTTAGTTGAGCTCCAGCTTTTAGTGGATGCAAAACCTCCTCTCAGATCCTTATTGATTCAAATATAAAATGTCACAATGGGCAAACCTTTAACTTATCACAGAACATATTGATTTGAGCCTCTAAGCTGTTCAGTGGTTTTGGGATACCAATTTAAATCAAATCAAGTTCTGCAAGTTCTGCTTGGCACCAAACTTGCAGTTCTGTTTGTTTTTTGGTTTAAAGACCACTGCTGCCTTCATTGTTGTTGCCAAGTTATGCAAAAGTTGTTTCAGTTCTGAATGGCAAAATGTGTTATGACACTTGGAGAAAAGGGATTGACATTTGTGACCTTTATTACCAATATATAAAGTTGCTTGCCTGCCTGAATTGAAAAGGTCGAAACTGTTATATTATTACAACATTTGTTATTCTTTTTCAATATTGACAAGGACAAACTGTACAATCACATAAGTTACATTGTGTTGTTGCTTAAATTGTATTTGTTATTATCAAGAAACTGAGATTTCTGGTACAACCCTTAGCAAGCATGTTTTCATCGTTTTTAATTAATTCTATTGGTTATCTTCATCGAATCAAGATTGTGAATCTGAGCCTTGTAAATCACAAGTACATATCTGACAAAGCAAACTAGGATGGTAATATATTTTTTATTTTAATTTATATTCAATATAAAGATCACGTTTGTTTACAGCTTTAGACTTCACATTTTCTTAAAATGAAAAATAATAAAAACATGTATTAAGCTACCACCTTATCCCATTAAATTAAGAATTGCATTTTCATTCGCATATTTATAAGTACAATAAATCTACTTGTTAGCCTATGTTGGATTTTAAGATTACGAATGCAACATAAACATAATTAAAAAATCTTTGAGAAAGTCACTAGAGGTGCTTAGATCTGTTTTCTATTTCCTCAAAAGGAGTGGAGACTGTATATACAATTTGTCGGTAAACAGTTCAAACTTCCAATTTCCAAGCATGGAATAGTTGCATTATTTCGACAATATAAAGACGAATTGTACATCCTCTCACTTGTGTTCTAATAAAATAATATTATTTATTGATAATCAAATCAATTATAGATAACATATTCATATATATAAATTATGCATGATTGAAATATCAATCTTTCATTTTCATTATGTACTAACAATTTATTTTAGATAAGTCAAATTTTATTGCGCCACAAATGACTAATACTCAATTTGATCCATAAATATTAACCTTGTAACAAATAATCAAAATTTCAACATAATCAGATATGTCCCTCTATCTTCATTTATCTGATTTTGTAATAAAATAGAAATGCATCTACAACATCATCAATTTAATGTCATTATTGTTCTTACGAACATCAATTTCATTTGAAACTATATAATGATTACGTTCATTGGCTAATTTGTTTAATCCTACAATGAAATTCAAAATTTGAAACTTATCAGGTGCCGTAGTATACAAAAGCCTTTTAAAACAGTGTTTTATACTGTCAATAGGCTAGGGGATTTGTGATAGAATGTACTTCACTACTTTAAAACTGGGATAAACCTCAAGAAGTTGGAATCCATACATCAGGTTAAAAACCATTCGAAGCAACTATTCGAGGCAACTTCCAACTTCGAGAAGTAATGGTCAGAAACCGATGAGATATAAGGAAATCAAACAGAGAAATGGAAGAAGGTGGGGTGATGTGCCCAATGCAGGTGGCCATGGCCATTGGAGCATCAAATAACATGCTTGAGTAGAAAAACGTAACACAATCCATGATAGAAAAGTCCAACAAAGGCAACCATCGCAAGCCAAACAGAGGAAAACAGGGACAAGTCAATACAAGGCATATCAGAATGTAACAACAATACAGTTTAATAACATAGCTTTACCAATGGTAGACGATTATCTTACGAATGGTTATGTTTGGCGGAGAAGGGGGAAAGACTAAATGAGGAAAACTTGGGTTGAGTATCTTTGACATTAGAAATTTGTTAAATTGATTGTTTGAAATTTCAATTATCTACTGTAACTCACAATTGGCCATTGCAGTTTAACATATTATAAGGAAATGATGATTGAAAACATATTTAGTGACAAAATTGTAAATCATAAATCAGTTAAAAACAAAATCAAGAAACAACTGTCAAAAAACTAAACAGAACGTTCGCACTAAATGCCAGATGGCATCATATCCAAAAGGAGAATGTTGACCATAGGCATCAAATGAAGCACAACTAGAGCAATAATAAAAATTTGGAAACAGTACAGTCAAGCAGCACCCTTGCCCTTCTTCCTCTGGAGTTTCTTCATGTAAAATTCAAGCTCTTTTCCTTCAAGAATGTAACTGCATAACAATATAAGGAACAAACAGTAAGTCAGATGGAAAGTGCGATAAAAGGATGTGAACAGAAAAATGCTAATCTTAGTCTTACCCATCAGCCCTGCCGCATTGTCCAGGTCGAGATGAAATGCATGCAAGCAAACGTCCACCACCAAACTGCTCTTCAATGTGGGAATCAAGCTGGCGATCTTTCTGGCGGGTCTCTAATTTTCTTTGGACATGGTTACTCTTCTTGGCTTCTTCTGTAACAGCTTCAGCCTCCTGAAAGATATACATCAAATGAAAAGAAATAAACATCAACTACCATACAGAATAATATTTAAACATCAGTCAGAAACATCAAAATTAAATTATATCCATAATATTTAAGGCTTGAAAACCAAGTGCAAACTAGTTTAACAAATTCCTAAAACTACCGTTCAGAAACCATATCTAATTCACCAAACATAAACTAATACACCAGATTTATTATTCAACAAATCTCATGGTCATTAATATTTAAAACAAAAAATAACAAACACAATTGGATGCAGAAACAAAATGTGCCAATTGATGAGTAAACAGTATACAAACAAGGGAACAGGGCTAATAAAATGCAGCAAAAAAACAGAAATATCACCTCTACTGCATCTTTTTTAGCAGCAGTTTTCTTTTTCCTTCCAATTTCAACACCATAGTGCTGAAGATACCACTGCTTGAAAGGAGCAGCATCAACCTGCACGATAGCACCCTTCACAAGGGTCTGAGTACGCACAAGCTCATTGTTTGAAGCATTGTAAACCACATCCAGCAAACGGGTTTTACGAGTGACAGCTTCACTTCCCCATGAGAAGTTACCAGTATCCAATCTCAGAGCTCTCCACTTCACATTTCCACCTCTAACACGAATGCGTCTTACTGTTTTGTTGCTTGATAGCTTGGTGTTAGCTGGCTGACGACCAAGCTCGTACCTAAATGAAACAATCAAAATATCTTAGATGAAAGAGAAACATAACAACCAAATTAGATCATAGCAAAGAAGTACGACAGTAATCCAACAAGTTCCAAGAATAATAGCTATAATAAAGAACTCAACTGTCAATTGATTACTAACTTAATTAATTATCAGAAGATGTGTGTTGCCCACAAAATACATACAGAAACTAAGCAATCAATCATAATTTTTATCAACATTAACATAGACACACTAAGTTTGGTTTCAGTTCATCAATCCTAACTTAAAATTACATGAGCCTAAAAGTGGTATCTTGAATCCTTTTACCGTCCAAATATGAACTGCGATTAGGAAAAAAATTTACTAACATCTATGTATCCCACTTATATAACATGACAAGAACAGTGGTCAAATTACACGAGACAGGCTATAATTCTCGAGTGAGGATAATAAAAAAGAGAAAGTACATTGTCTTAACATCCAAAGTAAACAAAAAAGTGAGAAAGGAGGTTTTCAGAGTCAACAAAGATAGCAAAATTTCTAATCTTATATTTTCACTTGAAAAAGCAAAATCTAAAAGAAATTAAACTAAACTAGATCTTGTATACGCTACACCAAAATGAAATAACATCACCAATCCGCACATCATAATAAACCACAAAACTCAAGAGCCAAAAAAAAAAATTGTCATCACTATAAAACTTATAACTTCGAAACTGATTCGATTTTCATCAAAAACCGCCAGTTTCACAACAAAGTAAAATAAGTTATAAAAAAAGGCCCCAAACATCTCGACAAACATATCAACTACAGTTAGAGGAACTAAACGAAGCAACCCTAAGCAACAAATAATTGTTGAAATAAAAAAAATTTGAGTGATAAATTATATAATAAAAGAGAGTAAAAGGGCTTTGGAACAAACTTTCTCTTCTTCCTCCATGCCTTCTTCTTGCCACCAGTGGCACGCCTTTTGTGCATAGAATCCCTAGAAATACCTGATTCATTATAATAACAAATCACATTAGACAAAAACTGAAACCGCTAATAGAGAGAATCGGTGTTTGAGATTGATCGAAAATGTGGAAGATTGATACGTACCCATCTTGTGGTGAAAGATGCGAGGCGCACTCCACTAGTTGCTACAAGCTCTCTCGCAACACTCAGAGGTGAAAACCCTAATATTTGTGATGATTTATATATCTGCCAATTAGGGTTGAACGGACCCGGCCTGTTAAAAAATGGCCCAACTTTCTTCCTTCTTTTTTTATTTTATTTATTTTATTTTAAAAACATTTTGAATAAGGACTTTTGTGATTAGAATAAATAATCTAGATTTTTAGAAAACATAATATTTTATTATTAAAATAAATGTGATTATTAGAAGAAAAAAAATTATATTTTTTGATATATTTTTACTGGCTGAAAATTACTTTTTTTTTAGAATTATTTTTTTTATTCATAATAGTAAAAATTACTTTTTAAATGAAATTATCTTGACATAGTACAAGTGTATTTACCTGAAAAAATTACTCATACACCTATTCGTTCTTTATTAAATATATATATATATATAACATAAAAAATGGTCTAAAGAGACTTAACAATTGTCATCCCTAAAAATAAATGTTCTATATGAAATTATATGTGTATGAAATGTCCGGTTAAATTTAAGGTGTGTTTTATTCATAGAATTGGAAAGAATAACTTGTTTTTGTATTTTGTTTGATTCATAAACTAGTCATGAGACTGGGATATAACAGGGATCAAGGAATTATATGACAATAATTCGAGAAAATTTTCAAACTTATACTACATGCAATATTTAATATCTTAAAAGCTAATGATTCAAACGAATGTAATTTAGAAGATCGAATCGGAAAAAAAAAAAAAAAACTTACGAAACCTAAGTGAAAATTAAGTTAAACTTAAAAGGACTAAAGATGTATGTTTGCCTATTTTCTACTAAAAAATTGTTATCCTCTTTCATCTCTCTCATATCTCTATATTGTATCATGTCCTTCTATCTTTCTCTACTACGTCATATCTCTCTCCCTTCTTATTTTTCTCTCTCTCTCTCCCTCTATTTTCTCTCTCCTTTTTATCTCTCTACCTATTATTTCATGTCTCTTCCCCTCTCTATATGCTTTCTCCCAATCTCTTCTCCACCCTTTCTATCTTCTATCTCTCTATTTTTTTATTTCTTTATTCTCTCGTACATCTCTAATTTCTTATTTCTTTATTCTCTCTCCCTCCCTATTATAGTAAAAAAAATTTTTTTTTTGGTGAATATACATATCAAATAAAGTGCACTATAAATTATTTGTACCCTACATCGACCATCAAATATAGTGGAGTACAAAATATTATCATACACAGTTTTGTATTATTATATTTAATACTTATTGTTTTGCGAATCAAACGGATTCTTATTATAGAAAAATTAGGAAACATTGTAAGTAAATAATTATAATTTATAAATTGAAAATCCCAAAATAAAATCAGATGGTGTTCTTAAAACCCAATAAAATTTATTGATTTCCCATTCAAGCATGTAAATTTTGCAAAAATCCAACTTACTCTAAAGGTGTTTCGACCTAATGAATTTGTGAACATTACCAAAAGTAGTGCCCTTCTTAACTCAAATTCAATTTTGTTATCCATTCTATACACAATGTCTTATCGAATGGTTTCACATGTGATAAGGTTCGTGCAACCTCAACTGCGAGATCCAGATAATATTATATGCTCAAATCTAGTTGGACAGGCAAATAATATGGCTTTTTTTTTTTTTTAATTATTTGTAGTAATAAAAAAACATTCAGTCTTATCTTCAATATATTTTGGTTTTCTGTAAATATTGTTGAAACTTAGAAGTTTGTTAAGAAAAATTAAGATTAACATTACATTTTTCCCTTCATTAATTCTTTGTTTTTAATAAAAGTGAGTTTATAATAATATTAGCAACTTATACTTTAACACACATTTTTTAACCCATCAATTTATTATGTTATTTCTTTTTCTATATTTGAACTCAGATGTTCTATTTCTTTAGCTCTTAGCTCAAACTAGATGAACTAACCATCTAACTCATTAAGATAACCAATGTTGAAAGAAATTTTAAAAAATAAATACTTAATTCGTTACAATAAAAATATGTAATGGATTGTGAGAGAATTTCTGTCTCAAAATAAAGAAAACAAAGTAAAAATGAGCATTATTTCAAAAAAAAAAAGGTGAAGAAGATGGCAATGTTAGTAGTGTTCACGTCTTATCGCTCAAAATAAAAATCACAAAGTTATAAAAAAAAAAAATTAAAATCATACAAAAACAAATTTCTTGGATGTCTTTAAACTTACTTTTGTAAAAACTATACAAAATAAACAAAAGATAGAATTAAGTAACTCATACATATTGTGTCAAAAATAGTAACTCGGTAATATATGTTTTTGCTACTAGATTATACCAAAGTAACTTTATTAGAAAATCATTCAAGCAATTATATATAAGTGGTAACACACATTTGATGAAAACCAAAATCCAGTAAAAAAGAAAAAATATTACAAACCAAAAGAACAATAAATCATCAATGGCAATTTGCAAGTCACCCTTTTTACTCTTGTATATGTTTGTAGGGAAATTAGAGCATCTCCATTGGTCATAGTTTAAGTAACTCGTTTTGGGTTTCATATACTACTAGCAAGTGATTCACACAATGCTACATCATATTTATGTAATTTGATTTTTTATACACATTTTGCGCCTATAGAAAAAATTATGCAATTGTATGTTATTCCGGTAATTGAGGAAAAGAAGCAATTTTTCAATCATAATCTATCATATTTTAAGAAGCTTCAACAAAATCGATGAACTTAGTTTTGCCACCTTATATTTCCCCAATGGAGAGAAATAATAAGGAACAAGTTCATTCTCTTATGAAATCCTCTTGAATACTCCATTGAAGATACTCTTAGTGCCATATGTAATTTTAATTATTTTTCTAGTCATGTACTTTTAATTTCTAGCGCTTGATTTTGATATAAATAAGTGGTCACGAACATTTGATAAGAGTGAGTGAGAGAGAATTGCAACCATATATCTTTGTATTTTAACTTTTAGAAAGAATTAAACTTCAATATTCAATTGCATATGCATGCATTCTTATACATACACAGCTTCATATTCAACCACAAAACCAAGCAAAAGTCACGCATATATGCCATGAATGACATTTTAATTATGCGATGATTAAACAACCTAGTAGTTATTATTGTTAACATTGCATAAACTAATAAAATGACATAGTTGATTAATATCTGGTGGTAAATTCATTCACCTAGCTAGCTAGCTATTAGGTGTGACATGAAGTACATTTGCAAGTAGAGGAACATTTGCAACCAGTTCCAGTTGCAACATTATTGGGACATGCGCATGGATTGCATCCACAGTGCTCCCCGCATGAACATGTTGTGTGATCAACTTCACTTGCGGATTCACTCCCTATGCACCTGCAGTGAATAATTGAAAACATCTTAAGGGTATAATAGTAATAATAATTATATACTAATACCAAATTTGAGAGGGATTTGGAAATTTTATGAGAAAATGGTTTTGGATTAAAACTTAATAATAGGGGTTCTTTTGGTCATCATAACAAAGTGGATATAATAGTGTGATTTGATTTGAATGGTGTATGAAATATACATTGTACTTCTCTTGCATAGAAATTATTCTTAACCTTTATTACTGAAATAGATGTACAAATATTTAATATATTACTGGAACGCCTATTAGATCTTGTGATAAATGTTTATCTTGTTAAAAAAAAGTTACAAAATATTCCATTAAAAAGAATTGGAACATGTAATAAAAAAATATTCTATGCATCTTGGCCTTTTCCAAATGTAATAAACTTTAATAGGCATAAACGATTATCATTTATCACAATGAATTGGAACATGTAAACAAATGTAATAAAAAAAGAATATAAAAAACAAAAGAAATTAACCTGCAAGTGGAACCACCAGCACATGGAATTGTGCAGCCGCATACATTGTCACATACCCTTCTGGCTCCCGTATCTGCCATATCTCTCTTTCTTTCTTTCTTTCTTTCTTAATTTCTCAAATGCTTCTATAATTTATAAACCTTAATGTTCTTCTTAATTGAGGTTTTATAATATTGGCTTCATTCAGTTAAGGGGCTTTAGTGTCTTTTTTTTTGTCAACTAGGGGATTTAGTGACAAATGTCACGTTTGCCTACTACTTTTCATTCCAAGTCCTCGCTTGACCCAGCCTACTTAAAAGAAGTTAGATTTGGAGCACATGTAAATGACCTGTTAATTAAACGTGCTATTTAATTTTTACAATTTTTTATTGATGAATCGTTGAAAATAGTATACTATTCACAATTACATTTCACATTTTTGGTTGAGTGTGTGGAAGTGTCTACTAAGTTGGAGGAAAATGAAGGAGATAAAAGGGGAGGATTTATTTGGGAGGATGAATAATCCTTTTTGAGCCAATTCTAACCTCACTACAAAACTGGAAGAATTTAAGAATTAGTTAGAAATTATATTCAAAATATCCTTTTACTAGTATTAAATATCACTACTATAATCGTACAAAAGAAAAAATACAATTCATTTTTCTCTGTTTTTTATAAAACATTTTTCTCTCGTAGGTAAACAAAATAAAATTTCATACATATTAAACCAAAACTCCAGACCAGAGGTGCCGCATGCCTCATAATAAGTTTTTTAACAAATGAAACAAAAATTTAAGGACTCGTGAGGCTCGATGCATATAAGTAGTTACCTATAATTGAGTTAAGAGATAGTATATGTATTGATCAGTAAAATTCAGGACAATTCAAAGTTTCAAACGCTCAACTGTTTCCTTGAACACAATTACGCATAGTAGAACATTATGATCCAAGCACACGAATGTGGCCTACTGGTTCCACTACACAATGCAGAATCCAGTGTCTAGCATAACTGGTAACTAATTTCATCAACACAACTTTCCCTATTCATGACAATAGAACTAAATCTGTCCCAAATGACATTTCTTAAAATCCATCACAAATATCAAATGTCGAGAAACAAATAAAAAACTAGTTTTGATAAATTTTCCATGGTGCTCTATGCCTTGCTGTCAATACTCATGGGTTCCACATCCTTTGGCGCCGAATTCTGCACGTGTTGAATAAATGAAGAAGATTAAACACAGTTAAATAAAATAAACCATACTTTAACTCCAACTTGACATCATCAGCAATGCATTGTCCAGAAGTTAAAATTTACTAGAGAATCAATAGAGATGGAATACTCACGCTACTGTCATGCGAATCCAACTTTTTCATTTTGCTGAACATATTCCCATAAAATTTTGCATCTTTCTTATTAATCTCCTTCATCTTTTCCTTCAAAACCCTGTACTCCAGCTTTACATCCCTGGTTTTTAAAAATCAAAAGCAATTTTTTTATTTACAAGAAAAATCCAAGCAAATCAAAAATACAAGAAACTCTAATTATATAAAGGCCTACCACATAAGTAATTTATTTAGAATATTTAGTACCTGTTGTCAGGATCAATCTCAAGGGCTTTCTTGATATCAAATTCAGCCAAATCCAAGTCAGCCAACTGAATATATGCCTGAGCCCTTCTATAGAGGGCCTTCACGCTTGTGCTCTCAAGCTCCAGAACCTGCTTGCCCATGTAAATATCAGTTATTGATTTTGGGAAAACAAAAGCAGTCGTTTTCTAAGAGATTAAAGACAATAGCCATACCTTTGTGCACAATTTCTCTGCCTGTTTATAGTCTTCCAACTTCAGCTTACATGCTGCATCGTTCAGATTACAAGCAACCTTCAAAGCCTTGGCACTCTTCTTCTGCTCTTCACTAAAGGAAGTATCATACTCAATGTACTTCACAGCCTGCATTATGGTTTCAGTATTATAAAGAATGTCTCAAAGTCATGCATTGAAGTATATGAGGGTGAACAATATCAATGTAATTTTAATTACCTTCTCATATCTTTTAGAAGCTCTGGCATATTTCCCAGTTTTAAACAATGCATTCCCTTCTTCTTTCTTCTTACCAGCAGCTTCTATCTTTTCTTCAGTGTTCATGTCCCAGGACTCCTTATCCTTAAAGCAAGTAAGGAACGATTTATAAATGCAAAGAAAGCAACAAAAAAAATGAAATCATTCTTATATGATTCCTGCTAACCAGTGTCCTGAAAAACACTTGACCAATTTGAAAAGTATTCATCGAAAAGTGTAATGTTTAACTCTGTTAATCAATCTACATTTTTTTCCAAGGATTAATTTCCATTGTTTGAATCTTTACCCAAAGCCCAAAGAAGACTGTTAAGCCTTTGCCTCTTTATTAGGCTAAGAAATTATGTCAAGAAATTCAATTTGGGGATGAGAATCAAAACAGCTAATATTAACACAGAAATGAAAAAAACGGTACAAAACTGAAAAGAACAATACCAAACTTGGAAGTGGCAGGAAGAAATAATGTTTAAAAACAAAAGGCAGTTCCTGCTTTGGTTTGAATCTTTATTCTCTTCTTAATCTTGTAAATTTTGTTAAACTAAAGCTGCCAATGTGCCTCTCCAATAATTGAAGTATATCAATGCATAATTGCAGATTATCAGTAGGTTATTTATTTACCTTGACGAATGATACTAGCTCAAGCTCATAATACAAGGTCGAATTAGGAGGAACAACTGCCAATTCCTGCTGAGACTCTGATGAACCAAAAGCATACTCGGGCGCAATGGTCAACGATGCTACCTCACCCTTCTTCATGGTCATTACAGCTCTATCAAGCCCATCAATCACTTGCTCTGCTCAATACAACAGACATTCTCTTTAGTTGGTATAATAACAAATCTATGTGAGAGGGTAGGACATTGGGACAATTCAAATTACCCTCATCTGTTTTGAATTCAAACAGGTCGGCTTCATCATCACTATGGCCCTTCTTTGAAAATACAGTGCCATCTTGCAGCTTACCAATTAGTTTCACTGCAAAAATGCAAATTGAATAAAGAGCGTATCAGAATCCATGCACTAAATCCATTAAAAAGATAATGAACAAAAGAGTCATCATTTGCATTGATGAGGATTTACATTTCACAACAGCTCCCTCATTTGGACGCTCATATCCTTCCCCTTCTTTGAGGATCTTTTTTATGACCTTCTTGTCATCAGTTACTTCAGAAACAGTCTTCCAAGAAACTAACTCGAGAGCAATCTGCAATGTTGCATTAGGTGGAACTGCACCTTCATCACCATGTGCTGGCTTGCCCTTCTCACCAAATCCATCTATAACACAATAATGAAAAGCATAAGTATCAAGATTACTAGTGAAATCCTTGAAAAATAGTGTTGTTATATAATCCTTCCTTAAAGAGACTTTCTTGACTACTTACACTGTGGCTTCACAGTCAATATCACTTTCTCTCCTTTCTTCATGGTCTTAACAGCCTTTGACAATGCAGGACAAAAATGACCTGTCACGTGGTAATGGTAAACATAAATGTAAGACACCCCATAGAAGAAAAGATTGAAAATTCAAGAGACTATGATAAAAACTGTGTGCACCGACCATCCTTGACTGCAAACTCCACACCATCAGATTTTGCTACAAGTGTTCCATCATCAAGACGTGCTTCGTACTTAACTGCAATACCATGTGTCGAGCTTATAGTTAACACCAAGTCATATAACAGATTTGTCTAATGAAAAATGAAATATGTTAGAAACATGTATACCAAAAACTTCATCAGGATCCTTGGGGTTTTCCCATTTCTCCCCCTCCTGAAGTATCTTCTTAAACAATCCTCCATCCTTACATATATCCTTGACACTAGTCCATGACAGCAGCTCAACATCGAACTGGAGGGTAGCATTGGGAGGAATAGTCGGAGGAGAACCAGATTCACCATAAGCCAATTCAGACGGGATTGTGAAAAGGGCATTTTCACCTTTCTTCATGGTTTTAATACCTAGGTCCCATCCTTTGATAACTTGCCCTGCAATCCCAAGGTAGGTTATGTTTGTAAAATAAGGATTGCACATTATCAATTGAAACATATAAACTATCATTAGTAATTAGTAATAGTAACATCTGCATTGGAGAACTAAGCAAAGTAACAATTCAAAAACTGCAATCAGAGACTGTGAAGGAATCCATGTACATTCGGAATAGCATATTTACCGCTTAATTTGTATATCTCATGACATAAGCATTAGTGCAAGTGTTCAAGAAACTTGTGTGAAAATAACTTATGACATATCTATCTGCTTTCAACTCATCAAAACAGCTCAAAATTTATACATAAAAACATTTAACTACATTCACTATTTGATTACAGAAACAGCTTATTCATCATAAGCATCGATATGATAATCACTTATTCAATAAGTACTTAACTAAACTATAACTATATACCCAGACACAACCTATATCAACCATGGAAATTAACAGATCTAATCAGTTACCAGTTTTTTTAAAAAAAAAAAAAAAAAACTCACTAGTTATTACAGTATCAATCAAATTTAAGATAAGAAAAAAATTGAAAAAAAAAAAACAATTAAAATCGTTCCAATGCACTCACCTTGTCCAAGCGTGAATTTGAAAGGAGTCCCCCTATCTCTGCTGGAATCAAACTTAGTACCATCAAGCAACGTTCCAGTGTAGTGAACTGCTCATCAATAGAAAAATTGAACATTATTAAAAAAAAATAGAACAAACTTAATCCAATTCAATCTAATCAATGGATAATTAACAGTAACATAGAGCGAGAGAGAGAGAGAGAGAGAGGAGGAACCTTGAACTTCATCGCCAACATCGGGGGTTTCCCATGCTTCACCTTCTTTGATGAGCTTTTTCTTCAATCCTTGTTTACCAATCTCCTTCTCTTCGCCGACCTTGAGAATCGGATTATCGTCGTCAGCGACGCCGGCGAAGTCGAAGTCGTCGTTCATTGGCTCAGTCGCCGGCATGTCGAAATCTTCGTCCATGATTTACGAAATGTGCGAAATCGAAAAGTAGAAAAAATGCGAAGATGAATGAATGCAAGGAATGCGTGAAGAAGCAGGTGGGAGTGTAGGGAATGAGAATGGTATAAATGGAAATGAGAGTGAGTTGTCTAGGGGTTCGAGAGAGTTCTATGGCTAAAGTCTCAGAAATAGAATAAGTGATACTTTCCAGAATCGAGGGTTTAGATGCTTCCAGACACCGGAATTTTTAGTTTTCTTTTATTTTTTACCCTCCATTTCATCGTTATTATGCTTAAGGTTTAAATATTCTTTTTTAATACATTTCTTTAAATTTAATTCGGTTTTAAAATCGTTTTTATTATCAGTTAGGGTTAAAAAAATGAAAGTGCACATGAGAAAAGGACTAATATATAAAAATGTGAACTTAGAAGAGAAAAATCAAATGAAATATTTGATGATGTATGTAAATTCGTGTTATTTTGTATTTTTGTCTATGTAAATTCATACTTTTTATTTGTATTCCTTTTCAGTTTGTTATCTCATATTTTTTTTAAATCACTAACATTAAAAATGATTTTAAAACAAAATTAAATTTGAACCAAAAAATATTACAGAGATAAAAAAAAGTAACACTAACTTAATTTGAAACACAAATTATTACCAAAATTAAAATAAATAAAACGCTAAGTACGAGGATATAAAAAATGTTTAGGTGCATGGAACTTTTCTGACGTTAATTATATTATCTCATCTATATATTTAAAAAACTGTTATGCGAAGGTTAGCAAAACGGTAAAAATTATTTCATCCGTTCCACGATAATTGACTAATTTGTACACAAAAAATTATCCCAAAATAATTATCCTTTTTAATTTTCTATTCACTTCTTTTTAATTATACTCTTTAATTTATACTACTTACATTTATATATACTTTTTTAGACTAAATACCACTCGTGGTCCTTAACTTAATTTCAATTAACGATTTAGTCATTTATTTATTTATTTTTTTCCCGATTTGATCTTTTATGTTTTTAAATAATTTCAGTGTTACCCTTTAAGTGAGATTTTGTTAAGAAAAAGTTAAAAAAATCTCTCCTCTGTGTTCAGAAAAAGTTATCCTTTATGTTTTGGAAATGTTTCGGAAAAATATTCAAAGTTTTTTCTAAGTTTGGTAGTAGGATTGATTCGTTAAAACTGAAGCTATGAGTATTTATACTCCATAGACATCACTTGAGATCAGTAACAATCGTTCCTAGAGGTTTGATGAACATATACAATGATCTAGATGAGGGATTTTTTATCTTTTTCTTAACGGAATCCCACTTAAAGGGTAACGCTGAAATTATTTAAAAACATAAAGGACCAAATCGGAAAAAAAAAAAAGGATAAATGACTAAATCGTTAACCGAAATTAAGTTAAGGAACCACGGGTGGTATTTAACTATTTTTTTAACATACGTAAAATGATAAAAATAACTTTAATTATTCTATGAAGAAAAGAATATTACTTTTTGAATGCGAAGTAGATTTGAATGTGGAGGATACATAGTTTGGAGGTTGCATCTTTTTAAGGAAATAAGATATTGTATTTCTAAAATGTAAGTTTTGGGGAAGAAAAAAAAATTGATGCTAAAAAGTTCAAATTAAAAACGCACATCAATTACTTGTATCCCCTTTATACATAGAGATTTATTTAATTATTATATCAATGTAATGATTTATTTATAAAAACAAAAATTTGTTTCAAAATAGAAGTATTTTTTTTAATTTTTAAGGTCATATTAATTATATTTTTTTAATTGTATCATCTAATTAATACTACATGTACAATTTCTAATTTAATATATTTTACGTTTTATTATATATAAAATAAAATTTAGAGTGGGAGGACTGAAGATGAGAACTAATAAGATGAAAGTAGAATATTATAACATCATCACAATACATCACAGTACACGCAGTTTGAAAGTACTCATACTCATACTCATTGGTAACAATGTTATTTCTCGTGCTTGTACTATCTCGCACTACCAAAAATGAGAGAATTATGGTGGTTCAATTACGGCGGTTGTCTAAAACTGCCACTTTTTAATGTATAATTTCAAACAGACATAATATTATGCAAAGTTACGTCAGTTTCATCCGCCAATATCCACAATAGCTTATTTTTAAGTCCAACTTAAAGTAGCAATATCAATCACAAGAAAGAGGTTTGAACCGTGATCTCTTTTTAAAATGTTAATTCCTGCTTTTAATTTAAATTAATTCAAAATCAATTTTTGTTACAAATAAAAATCCAGAACGTTCTGGGTAAGATAAAAACGGATAAAACAAATTATTTCAAAATGATCTGTGATAGTGATTGAAAAATAAATAAGGATATAGATAAGAAAATCACACAATGATGTATCCTAGTTCACCCAAAGTGGACTGCGTCTAATCCTCACAATCTGTGAGTTTTTCCACTAATGTGTTTGGCACAAGAACGTTTTTTCTTACACACTATCTTTCTCGATCACTCTTGATCAGTTACAAAATTCACTTTTCAACCTTGAAATGATTTTTACAGTTACCTTTCAATCCATAAAGGATTTTTGCAAGTTACCTTTTAATCACTAAAATGATTTTTACAACATACTCAAACTATCTTAAGAGATAAAGTTGAGTTTCAAATGATGTGTGTGATAAAAGATTTTAGGATCATAATCTACTCAACACTTGTTTGAGATTAATTGTCAGCAATAACTCAATAAAGAGATCCTTGAATATAATAAGATGAAGCTGGAGTTTTTGCTTGATTGAAGAGTTTTATTTGCTCGAGTATGATTGTTTGACTATTGGAATGATTGCACTAAAAACTCTTTTTATAGGCATGGGGAAGGCTAGGAAAGACTCATTATAGCTGTTACTAGTCTTGAGGAAAATGTCTGCTTAGAGTGAGATTCAATAGGCACGTGTGTTATTCAATCTATAACGTTCTTCTTCGAAACCAGAACGTTATTGGTTCTGTGTTGTATGAAAAAACGTGGATGAGTGATTTAGTAGTTGTGTAGCGTCAGTCCTTTGTCTCAGAGGCTTGCTGAGCTTTCTGCAAAAAGTGCAGCAGCAATATCCTTTCGTCCTTGATATCCTTGCTCACAACTCATCAATCTAGAGAGCGATCTGAAGACTATTTTGCTTCTTCGGACTTTCAGCTTGAATTATGGGCTTGATTATAGTTTTGAGTAATCTTGACATTCTCTTGTCTTGAGTTTTGGAATATGTAGAATGATTCGTTTTACTTATGTCCTTGAAACGAAATAACTAAAATGATCTTGATAAACCATAATGATTATTTGATAAACCAAGATGATCCTGTAATCAATTTCCAGTTCAATTAAGGTATGATGTGTTGAGACAAAATCCCAAATTAATGTTTTGATGATAATCAAACAAAGTTAATTAAACTTCTAATTATGATTCTTAAAGTGTTTTGCTTTTTAACATGTGGTTTTGAGTGTATTAATCGAAGATATGTATTAAACATATCAACATTAGATCATTTTGGAAGAAGCAAGAACATTCTAAAAATCGAAGAACATTCTGATTTATTAAAAAGAGAAGTCTGGAAAAACGGAGATCTTTTTTTTTCACAACCTTAAGTCTTATCAAAACCAAAAATGTTATGGTTCGCGGAAGAGAATAGACAAGATCGTTTCTAGTTTGCTAATGAATCAGTCTTTATTACAAAGGTATCAGATGTATGTACACAAGATCATATGAGAAAGATCAATTCCAAAAGTTTAACAAAGGCAAAAGCTCCAGATTGATAAAGAAACAAATAAAGAACAAACAAGCAAGATCAATCTTCAGATTGATAAAGAAACAAATACAACCATGACAGACATGATAAGACACTGCAATTGCGCCTCTGAGCAGTCTGCACACAAAACAGAAAAAACATGACATCTAGAAGTTGTCAAATGTTCTCAGTCTAGCATTTACTCAAAATAGAAACGAAGATCGTTCTGGTTATAAAGCAAAAACATTCATGCTTTTTAACAACACTTATCTATTAAAGCAACAACTGGACAATTGGATTTCCAATGGCTATATGAGCTGTCATCAACCTTCATGAAGCCTATAAAAGAAACCTCAAGGTCAAGGAAACAACAAGGGTTTAAAGTGCAAGCAATCAATCACTTAAAAAATCATACTTGACAATCCTAAAACTATTCAATCAAAGTAAAAGCTCCAGTTTCGTTTCACTATATTTAAGGATCTATTTGCTGAGAATCTAAACTCAAACAAAGGTTGAGTATATTCTGATCCATCAACCTGTTTAAATCATTTCATTTGAAACTCAAGACTATTGTGTTGAAGATAGTTTGAGTAAATTGTAAAAAATCTTTTTTTGGTTAAAAGGTGATTTGTAAAAACCCTTTCTAAAATTGAAAGGCAACTGTTGGAAATCCTTTCAAGGTAGAAATGTGAAATATGGTAACTGATCAAGATTGATCTGGAAAGTTGGTGTGAAAAGCAAGAACAATCTTGTTTGAACACTTTAGTGAAAAAAACTCACAAATTGTGAAGACTGGACGTAGCCTACTTTGAGTGAACCAGGATATATTACTATGTGATTCTCTTTCTCTTATCTCTATTTATTTCTGACTCACTAATCATGGATCATGTAGGGAGGTTTTCTTTTGATTTCACTAACAAATAACATTATGTTTTTGTTGTGTTTAAAACCAAGATTGATCTTGAGTTAACTAAATTTAAATTAAGCATAAATTATTTTTAAAAAGGGACAATTACAATTCAAACCCCCTTTCCTTGTAATTGACATTATCATTTCATGATGTTCTTTGATTTATATCATGGTGAGATCGTTGATTGTTGTATGAATGTATTTGATCACCTATCTTTGAATAAATAACTAAAAAACACAAGTTAAATAACAACACAATCAGAATCATGATTATAGATTATTTAACTTGTTTGTTTATTATCAAAACACTTGATTTGAGATTTTGCCTCAACACAAGTCACATTGTTGCATTCATTTTTCATCTTTCCACTTTATGTTTATTGTTCCAAAATTTTCCCTCACTTTTTTAACCCTAATTTCACATCCCCCTTTTCACTTTCGACCAAAGCACATTGTCTGCGTATATTTCATAATGCATCATAACAACATCGAGTCTCTCTCTCTCTTTCTTTCCGTTGATTTGTGTTTGTGTTCTAATTTCATTTTGTAAATAAATGAATCTGAATATATGAAGGATATCCAAAGAAATAAAGGAGAAGGAATATGTAGCTTTGTGCGAGAGGTAAACGAACTACAAAGGGCGGTGTGGTAACACATATTGTAGTGAAGAAAGAGCGACATGATGTGAGAAAGTTGGCACCGGAAAGGGAGAGCCGAGAAGTCCCGACAACATGTGGCGGCGGAGGCCGTGATCTTTTTTGTCTTTACTCATCTTCTCTATTTGTTTGTATGATATTGTTCTTTTTTTTTTTTCTACTTTTATTATTTTTTTTGTTTTGTCCTACTCCTTTGATATTTTTTTTTTCTCAATGGTGGCAGTGGTCATAGATGGTTGTTAGAGGTGGTTGTAGATGATTATTGGAGTGATATTTATATCTAATGATAGTAAAATATTAATTTAAAAAAATATAAAATATATTTTTTATTATAAGTTATTAAAAAAAACTATTTTAATATTAAATAAAAAATTAATCAAACTCAATTTTACCTAAACATATTTTTATTTTAAAATGAACTTTTTTTAAATTAAAAACTCACGACCACCTGAACAAACTGGTTAACAATTTAGCGTAATTTAACTTCAATTTAGCCTAATTTAACTTCAATTTAGCCTAATTAAACTTCATCATGTGCAGCCCCACATCCTCCAACTACCTATTAATTGACAATTATAATGAATCTAGATTATGGTTTATTTATTATTAAGCGCTGCGTTCACATGTATAGCCTATAGACTAGACTACAATTACAAGAAAATAAGAGGCAAAAAAAAAATTGATAGACATGCCAATGCGGCTAGTTTTGTACTCAATCTCGCATCCAATTGAAACAAATACACCCCGCTCGTCCCAAATTTGAGTATTTCCGCCCGAAATCACTTATATATAAAATAATAATTTAAAATTCATATTTATTATAATTAATATATAAAATGATTATTATTATACAATAATAAAATTAAAATATATTAAAATCATATTTTCTATATAAAAAATTATAATTTTTAACATTTAAAACATATTAAATATGTATACATAAAATTTAAAAATGACAATAATATTACTAACGGAACGGATACAAAAACATGGTATATATCAATACTCAAATCTGTCTCTGCCCTTTAATTTTAATTTCGGAGAAAATTCATACCCAATTAAAGCAGATTTTCTCAATCCAAATCGAAATAGGTTCGAGAGGGTACACGCGGACGCGAGTTGTGTTGTCATCCCTAAAAACTAGCGCAAAGGACATAAGCAAACCAATGAAAATTCTCACCAAAGCTTTAATCGCTAATAAATACCAGATAGATTAGGTAACAACAGCTAAATCTTTCTAAATAAGCCTCACTTAGAGTTTAATAACGACAACATGGTGATTCCACTTTCATATAAAAATAAAAAAGGAATTGAAACGAAACATTATTGAGTACACAAATAAGCTATCAAATATTCCCGAAAGTCTAGTTATCCATTTCTTTTGATTTGTCTACAGTTCGGAGTTTGATTTTTCTTCGCTTAAACTTTTGTCGTTCACTCCCACAAGCTCCGTATCAAATATAAGTGTTGCACCACCTATAGGTTCAAAGTCATATTATATAAGCATACATTGAGAATATAGTTGGTTGGTTATGCATAAAATGCTGAAAAGCAATACAAGCTAAATAAATGGAATATTCATGGTGACATCATCGCAGAATCCCTTTACAAAATTATGTAATTAATATGATATAAAACAGATATCCACATAAAAAAAAATTGCATTCTTCCTCTAAGTTTTAATGTTGCATATCCCAAGGGGGATAGATAAAAACAGAACGCTGATGTAATTCAGTAATGAAAGAAGTTATCTTGACCGAGTACAGAGGGCAACCAGATCACCATCTAGCTGTTATTAGACATTAATTTCACTAGAAATTTGAAAGAGGTTTTGGCTCTAAAGCATTACTATCATTATCAACATTATAAATTACCTGGAATAGTGGGTGGGGAGCCCTGCTCTCCGTAGCCAAGTTTTGCTGGTATTTTCAGTTTCCGCTTCTCACCGAGACACATTCCCAATAATCCTTGGTCCCATCCTGCAAAAAAAGAGTAATCACGTAATTCTTTATCTTGAAGATCTATCATCATCCATAAACCATAAATTTTACATGTTTGGATGATCACGTAAATACACCATCATGCATGTTATTGATATACTAATAATTTATAGCACTGGTATCTGGCGGCCAGAAAAATTAAATGATAAAAAAAACATAAAATCTGGAGAAATATGGTTGTATATTGTCATCATTAAGGAAACAGCATAAAACTGAAGAAAATAATGAAAATCCAACAATAAGTTTGTTGAGTTTCACATTTCTTTATCTTTAGCACATTGGATAGTGACATCTAGTGGGTTTAGTATATTATAAACAGCAGAGCTGAGCAGACTAGGTTTACAGTGATATTCTATGCACACCTAATTCCAATACACAGTTCAATATCATTTATCACCTTTATTGGCAATGAAACCAGAAATTCAAAAGAACACAAGTTATTCGTGGCTGCGCACTTACCTTTGATCACTTGGCCACTACCAAGCTCAAAGTCAATTGGATTATTTCTTTCAAAGCTTGAATCGAAAACAGTTCCATCAGTGAGTTTTCCCTGCAAAGACATGTAAATATTTAATATGTCGGAACATGTCATGATAGACAAAAAATAAGTAAATGCATGATCCCACATCAGTCATGGCAAGAACAAATGAAATGATCATAAAAGTAATAACAAAATTCCTTAAAGCATGTAATTGACCACTTAAAATAATTTATTGATGTCAATAGAAACTAGGATACACAAATAACACGATATCAAAATGACTCTAGGTGATTTCTGGTTGTGAGTATGTTAGAGGTGGAATGAGAAGAAACTGGAAAGTACATAGTACTTTCATATTGTTACTTCCAGAAAGGGACATAAAAATTTCTCCAAACAAGATAGGAAATTAGCCATAAGATGACATTACCAATCTCATTAAAAACTGCGGATGTTTAACCATCAACACGGTAGAGAATATATAGTCAATGCTAATCACTGCAGATGTTTATATAGGCTTTCAAATTAAAGGAGAGTTCAGCACAATTTTTGTAAAACAAAAGCTCGGTCATTTACAAAAATTGCTACTATTTTCATCTTTTCCATGCTATATTGTGCCTGTATTTATGTGAACCTCTACCGCATATCATTTATGAGCATATCAAATGAGATGACTTTTATAATTAGAAAATAAGAGGAATGATTGTTAGCCATTAATCAAATCATGAATGGTTAAAAAATGACATTTTTAAGTACAAAATTTCAAATAGACGAGAATGTCTTAAAAGTTACAAGAGAAAATAATAGTTACACCTTTTACTCCAAGAGACCAACACCCTCCCTTAATAATTCAATGAACATTTTGAAGCTTCCCCAATTTGGAGGGTCTTAAACAATAAGATCCAAACAAAGTGAAGCAAACTTATCAGTTACTTACTACTTAACCTCCCATCCTCTTCCCTCCCCCTTCATTTTCTTTTGGTTCCTTGATCCATCCCATCTCCCAAACATAACCTTGAGGTTACTGCTAAAGCATATCTTAATGGAAGAAATCATAAGAAATTACTCACCCGGTAGTGTACTTTCACTTTATCACCTTTGTGTGCTTGAACTTCACATGATGTTGGTTTATACTGCAATGACGAGGAGCATAAATAGTGAGCAATGAAATGACATAAACCAATTTTCACTGTAATACACAATCAAAGTAGCCTTGGTAAGAAATAATTTTATTATTGATGGAAATTAGTTGCATCATTGGTAGGGAAAGATTCATGCATTCTTATTTTCCTTGTTCTAACCTCTACAACAAATTACCTTACATTTATATTACTATGGCTATTAACTATCTGCCAATGCAAATTATGCAATCTTTCAACATCGACTCCTGACCTTGCTGCAAGAATCTATAACTGCACTTTAAAACTCTATTTTCGAAGCATATAATAACTACAGAATTGCCCGGTAAATGAAACTGGTAGACACTAGGCAGTTTACCCAACTGTCACTTTAGACATTTCTAGTGCACAACGTTGTACATTAACATACTAACATTCTACTGCAAGCGGGGCTTTTTACGGAACTTCAACCCAAATCATGTTAACCACAACAAATAAAAAATGTACAGGGAGCTGTGTTTCATAAAATCTGCACACATAACAAAACCAGTTCATTGTTAAATGTTTTTACAGTTACACAACAGTAAAATATTTTCCAACAATTTGGAATCATCAAAGCAACCTAATAGCATACTAACTTTAAATGTGAGAATGGATTCGCATGAAAAGGTCGATTGAAGATTTTGTATCTATATCTCACTCCTAACCATTCAAAAAAAAAAAAAAAAAGAAAAAACGCCAACGCAATTAAATAATACCAAAAACAATGCAATTTATTCAAACACCTAATCTCCATACCTTAACGCCAATCTGCAACTCCGTTACATCACCAGTGTTCTTCGCAGAAACTGACATACACGCACAAAAAACAACATCAGAACTCAATGAAAAAGTAATAACATATTGAGAAAAAATCATAGAAATCGATCAATTAATAACGAGATCTGAAGCAATCTAGATCAAGCAGTGAAGAATGAATAATCTAGACCAATTGAATCAACGAATCGCGAAGAATACCTAATGCTGAGCCAATGACGAAGAGGAGAATAATTGGAAATGGCTTCATCGAATTGCTGAAATGTTTTTTTTTTCTTCAGAGTCACTACTTAAAAAGTATTTTTCTCACTCGCTTTGGATTTGGATTCCGTTATAAATAGCATCGAAACGGGTTTCAACCGGATCGGGTTTATACGGCTGTTGAGATTATACACTTTCGGATACTGTTTTAATTTTGAGGTATTATAGGTCCAATGACAGTTTATTACAATAAAAATCTTTGAATTTTTAATTCTGCACTTTATTCAATCTAGATAATTTAAATCCCGTAATTTTATATTTGTACAAAAAGAAACTTTTATATAATAAGATAATTTTATACAAAAAGAAAAAAAAAATTGACTAAAAAAAACAATTATACAGTAAGAGAAAAATTTCTTTTGTTAAAAAAGAAATACATAAAAAGAGAACGGACATAACCCAATCAAGAAAAATAAATGGGGACGTACATATATTATTAAATATATTGTTAATTTTTATAAATTTTTTAAAATTTATTATTTAAAAATAAGAACTTTTTAAAACCTTAGTTTTAATCTATATATGTTTTCTAGTCTCTATAATAATTGTGGTTAACAAATTTAGTGACGTTAATTAAACTCATATGTATTTTAAAATTTTTAAAATTCTTTTTACAAGACATGTTAATAATATTATAAATATGTCTTTCACAAAAATTTAGATTTTTTAATAAGGTATTGAATTCTTTTTACTCACTATGACATTAATTAAGTATAACTTTTTAAACGTAAAATATTTAAGAAATTAAAATAGTGAAATTTTAATTTTTTTTATCTTAGAAGAAAAAATAAATTTTATCATAATTAATTCATACAACTGTCAATTGTACTATAGTTCGAACTCGAGATAAGAGGTCCAACTTAACGCAATTGAGTTGAATTCTTAAGAGTAGAAATTTAAATCTAGATATTAGATTTTGAGCTTTTTTTTTTTATAAAATTTAAATATTATATAAAAAATAAAGTAAAAAAAAATATTTGTAGAAATTAAAAATAGAATTTTATAGAAAATATAAACATATTTAGCATAAATTTCTTTAGACTTTAGAGAACGGACTGAAAAGAAAAATATGCGATCACTTTTTTCTTTTTCTTTTATTATTGTGTACAGTTTTGCTAACTTACGGTGTATTAAAGGCAAAACAAAATGAAAAAAGTATATCATTAAAAAGTGTTTTGTTCAAAATATAAAGTAAGTTGACTCTTCCAATACGAAAACAAAAGGATAAAAAATTAATGTTCAAAGCCAAAAGCATTTGAAATTATTTAAATAAATTAAAATATTGAATTTCGACAAATTTAATATTAAATATTTATTTCTTTAATCTGAATGGCACTGCTATATCTTAAAATCATAGTTCACACTTCACACATATAATTTGTTTATCTGTCTACTAATTGAATTCAATGTAACCACGTGTTTTTTCACAGAGAATCATTAGACCTAAATTTTAAAATATATATGAAGATACACCAATTTTAATAAATAAAAAAAATACACCGATTTATTAAATTTAGACTTCAAAATAAACCAGTGCTATTAAAACGATGTGTAATTCAAAGACCCACTCAATTACGATTTTGAGAGCTCCATTGTGCTATTAATTACTACCTGTCAGACCTGCTACAGGCCAGCGATAAAAATGAAAATAAAAAAGAAAATACCGAGTAAGTCCTCGTGACTGTAATCCATCACAATCATGAAGCATAAAGAATAAAGGGGCAGAATCGGCAAAAGAGAGCACTTTTGGTGGGAAAGAAAAGCACAAGTCGTTACCAATTCAAAAGTTTAAACCACGAAGTGCTCATGCTCCAACTCCAATCCAATCCTAACTGACGCAGGCACTCACGTATAGCATCTCTCAACCCACTTCTCGTAACTTCCGTTATAAAACCCTAAAAACAATCTTTTCTTCCTCTTTTCCTTCACCTTCGTTATTATTCCATTTTTACAAAACCCTATTTTCTCTTCCCTCTAAAATCTCAACTCGTTTACCTTTTCAATTAGCTTCTATTATTCGATTGAAAAATGGAAGCTAATGGTTTTGACGATGTTAAGATTCCTCTGTTACAGTCACCAGAAGAAGAAAACGTTGCCGTTAGAACCGTTGCGTTACAAATAAGCGACATCGAGTGCGCTTCCTGTGTTAATTCTATTGAATCCGCTGTTAGGAATCTAAACGGCGTTAAAAGTATAGCTGTTTCGTCAATTGATGGCCGAGCCGTCGTCAAATTTGTTCCCAAACTCATAACTGTAAGCCACACACAATCATTATCATCATCATTACTATTACAATTATTATTATTATTATAATTATGAATTTCATGATATATTCACTAATTATGAAGCGGTGGTACAAACACAAATACCAGATACCAAACATGGCACTAACACATAAACACTAATAATAATTTCAGAAAATAGAAGTAACACATAAACACTAATAATAATTTCAGAAAATAGAAGTAATTCTCTCTCCCTCCCAAATTATATGTCATTTTACATTATCAATAAAACATTTTTTTTCCTATCACGCCTTATGTTATTTATTTCTCTCTTTTCTTTCGGTTATATTAATTTCTCTTTCTCATACCATTGGATAATTTTGTAAAATAACTCATAATTTCTCTTTCTCATACAAAATTAACCATCTTTCTTAATTTGAAATTGACATATAATTTGGGGTGGGGAGAGTATGTAATTGCAAGTGTAAGAGTCATGTTAGATGGTGACTAGCTGGTGACACGTGTCACTCAGACTCGCCTTCAATTTGAAGTGTTGTGCTACATAGCACTGGCATAACTAGCATTTATGTTATGTTAAGGTATTTGTACTTAGTTGTTGATTCATGTTAAGGTAGTGAATTATATTTTTAATTATGGATTTTTTTTAATGTAGGCAAGACGAATAAAAGAAAGCATAGAAGAGAGTGGACTTAAGGTTAATGAGATTCATGATCATGACCAAGATATATCAGTGTGCCGAATCAGGATTAAAGGAATGGCATGCACAAGTTGCTCTGAGTCTGTTGAGAGAACACTTCAAATGATTGATGGAGTGAAAAGGGCAATAGTTGGTCTAGCTTTAGAGGAGGCAAAAGTGCATTATGATCCTAGCCTTTCCGATCCCGAAAAGATAATTGAAGCTATAGAAGATGCGGGCTTTGGAGCAGAACTTATTAGCTCTGGGAATGACGCGAATAAAGTTCATCTAAAAGTTGAAGGGATTGATTCTGAAGAAGATGCTAATGTGTTAGTGTCTTCTCTTGAGTTAGCTGTAGGTGTGAATCGTGTTGAAATGGATTTGTCAGATTATATAGTTACCGTTAGCTATGATCCGGATATTACAGGTCCAAGAACTCTAATTCATTGTGTTCAGGAAGCTAGCCGTGGCTCCAAGATGTACCAAGCAACCTTGTATTCTCCTTCAGGACAAAGAGAAAGGGATAAGGTGAATGAAATTCGCACGTATAGGGATCAGTTTTTGTTCAGCTGCTTGTTTTCTGTACCTGTGTTTGTGTTTGCTATGGTGCTTCCCATGCTTCCTCCATATGGCAACTGGTTGAACTATAAGATCCATAATATGCTTACTCTTGGGTTGTTTTTAAGATGGATCCTTTGCACGCCTGTGCAGTTCATAGTTGGAAAAAGGTACTATTACTATATGAATAACTGTTTAATCCAAGTTTCTTGTTACCTTTACTATTAATAATTAGCCAGTAGATGTTTTTATGTATCTGTTCTAGACACAGATGTTTTTATACTCATTTTACAATGACTATTATTATTATTATTATTAGGTTCTATGTGGGATCATATCATGCACTGAGGAGAAGATCTGCTAACATGGATGTGCTGGTTGCGTTAGGCACTAATGCTGCTTATTTTTACTCATTATATATTGTAATAAAAGCACTGACTTCAAATACATTCGAAGGACAAGATTTCTTTGAGACCAGTTCCATGTTGATATCCTTTATTCTATTAGGAAAATATTTGGAGATTGTGGCCAAAGGGAAAACATCAGATGCTTTAGGAAAGCTGACACAACTTGTTCCAGATAAAGCATATTTAGTAGAAATTGATACTGATGCAAATATCATCACAGAGACAGAAATTGACACTCAACTTATACAAAAGAATGACATAATTAAGATTGTGCCTGGGGCTAAAATTCCCATTGATGGTATTGTTATAAAAGGGCAAAGCTATGCCAATGAAAGTATGATCACTGGAGAGGCAAGACCCATTGCCAAAAGTCCAGGAGACAAGGTATCATACTTGCATTAGGACCCGTAGTTGGTTGCATTTTTTAATTTTTAATGTTACGGATTAGGAGATCATGACCAATCCAACAAATTAATGAAAAACACCTAAATGACGAAGGTGAGTGTAGATGTTGCGGTGAGTGGGTGAGTTCTATGAAAGATAGGATTAGGAATGACTAACACTAGGTGTAACCAAAAAGTGAGAGAGTGAATATACTCTGTGATGTGTTGTACAGAGAGACACACATTCAATTGATTTCCTCTCTTTTTTTCGTGGGAAGGGTGATGTAGGGAATTGTGTACAATCGCTAATTTTTTTAATCCAAGTTCTATTAGTTTAAATTATTTAAAGGTTACATGATAGAGAGGTGAGAACAATTTTAATTTTTCCAAATGTGTTGAACAGGTTATCAGTGGAACGATCAATGAGAATGGCTGCTTGTTGGTTAAGGCTACACATGTTGGATCAGACACTGCCCTTTCTCAGATTGTTCAAATTGTAGAAGCTGCTCAACTTGCCAAAGCACCAGTTCAAAAACTTGCAGACCATATTTCAAGGGTTTTTGTTCCAATAGTGAGTATTTTTATTTGTCCCAAATGTAAACATTTGAAAAAATTAATATACTTGTGTAGTGCCAACTGTGCCAGTGTGCCGTAATATTATATTAATATATCTCCCTTTCGTGAGACTGAACTTATATATGCTGATCATGGACAACATTCTAGTTTAGTGGTAAGCATAATGCGTGTTTTGGGTGGGAATTTTCTTTTCTGGGTGATCAGGAAAAGTTTTTATTTTTTATTTTAAATTTTCATGTCAAAGATGAAAAGATGAAAATTTTCATTTTCTTTTCCCTTTTTTTAAATTTTATTTTCTCCCTCATGTAAAAGCATTTCAGCAAAATGACATCAGTTCTGTGATTGATTTTCCTGTCTCATGTCATCTTTTTGTTTATATTCTAATATTATTGGACTGAAAATGAAGGTATGATAAAGATATTGCATCATTTTATCTCTTAACTGACACCAGCCTTATAACAATATATTATTATAGCATCCATGGGAAGCTGATTACTTTGTGGTTACATCATTAGGTGGTTGTTGCAGCATTCATAACTTGGTTGGGGTGGCTCATTCCTGGAGAAGCTGGGTTTTACCCTAAACACTGGATACCAAAAGGAATGGATGCATTTGAGCTTGCTTTGCAGTTTGCTATCTCTGTGTTAGTTGTTGCTTGTCCTTGTGCTCTGGGACTAGCTACACCAACTGCAGTCATGGTTGCATCAGGCATAGGCGCTTCCCAAGGAGTGCTTATCAAGGGTGGCAATGCACTAGAGAAGGCACACAAGGTAATGGTATTTCTTTTTCCCGTTACCTCATATCTTGAATTGTTGTTTATCAGATTATTAATCACCACATGTGAACCTTCCCCTCTAATATTGTTTATCAGGATTGAACTTATACTAAATGGAAGTTTCTAAATATTATATTTTAAACACCACATGTGACGCAATCAAAGTATCTCCTGCTATTTATGACGCAATCTTTCAAAGTTTTAAGATGCGCCAAATTTACCTTTTTTGTAGTATGGTGATCCAGTTTTTCCATTTTTCCTTTACAGATTTGTCTACTGTCATAAATAATTTGTGTATTTAACGAAGCAAGGCAAAAGAAGTTCACTGATTTTATTTTCTAGCTAGATGTTACTAAATGACAATATTATCTTTCTTAGATGTTCATAGGTTGTACTTGTATCACCAAGCAATCAGGATTGCATGCAAATCTTTTTCAAAGGCTAAGATTGCTCTGTTTCACTTTTCATTGTTCAAATTGGGTGCTAAGATTGCTCTGTTTCACTTTTCATTGTTTATACAACATTCGTGTTTTGTATAATTGTGTAGTGTTTATTTGATACTAATATGCAACACATTCCTAATATTTCACTGTTTTTTATTAAAATGAAATCTTATTCATTGTTCCTGATGCAGGTAAAAACTATTGTATTTGATAAAACTGGGACACTAACAATTGGGAAGCCAACGGTAGTTAGTGCAGTGCTGTTTTCTGGATTTTCTATGGAGGTGTTATGTGACATGGCAATTTCTATCGAGGTATTTTTTTATGTTGCATACTGTACTTATTTGAACATCTGAATTTTTTATATAGTTTTATTCTTGTTAACATTTTTGAGCCTCTGCAGAAGATATTTGAAGAATATAGAAAAAGAAACCAAATTTAGTTTGAGCAAAGAAATTTGGCTTTCATATCCCAAAAGCTAAAAAAATTTGCTGGGTGAATCTCAGGTGCTTTTGTTTTAAAGTAGGCAGCAAATAAATATTAAAAACAAATGACAAAAGCACTTGTCATTCATGTAGAGATTTGGAAGAAAAAAAATCTAAATGGTGTGTGGACCTCGGATTTTATTTGATAGTTGTTACCCTTACCCAGAGTGAGAAGGGGAGCCTTGGCGCAACGGTTGTTGTTGCTTCGGTGCTATAGAGAGAGCTCTATAGAACCAGGTTGCCAATTTGTTCATTGAAATGAAAAACAAAAAGTGCAATTCTATGTGATAGTGAAACTTTTCCATTCTAAATATGTTAATTATATTTCTCCATAATATTTAAGCATTATTTCTACTTATTTTTAGGCAAGTAGCGAACACCCGTTAGCTAAAGCTGTTGTGGCACATGCAAAGAAGCTGCGCAAAAATTTCGGTTCTTGCACTGAGGAAGTGCCAGATGTTGTTGATTTTGAAGTACACATGGGAGCCGGGGTAAGTGGAAAAGTTGGTGATAGAACAGTTTTAGTTGGAAACAGGAGGCTCATGCATGCTTGTAACGTTCAAATATCTTCCGAGGCTGAGAAGTACATCTCTGAAAATGAGATTCTGGCTAGAACTTGTGTTTTAGTTTCAATTGATGGAAAGATTGCTGGAGCGTTCTCTGTAACTGATCCTGTAAAGCCAGAGGCTAAACGTGTTATATCATTTCTCCACTCCATGGGCATCACAAGTGTCATTGTGACTGGGGATAACCATGCTACTGCAATTGCTATTGCAAATGAAGTTGGTATTGATATGGTCTTTGCTGAGACGGATCCAGTAGGCAAAGCTGATAAGGTGAAAGAATTGCAGGTAAGGCTTTCTAAGCTAGCTATATGAAACTCATGCTAAAACAAGTCTTTTTCAAATGGATTCGATGAACTAATTTAATTGACACACCTCGGTTATAAAATGACATATGAATGCGTAATATCATTGATCATCTTACAAAGATGTAAACACTTTTCTGATTTTTTTTAATTGAAACTGGATGCAGATGAAGGGAATGACTGTGGCAATGGTAGGTGATGGAATAAACGACTCTCCGGCTTTGGTTGCTGCTGATGTTGGCATGGCAATTGGTGCTGGAACTGACGTAGCTATAGAAGCAGCTGATATAGTTCTTGTCAAAAGCAACTTGGAAGATGTGATTACAGCCATAGATCTATCTAGAAAAACCATGTCTCGTATCAGGCTGAACTACATTTGGGCTCTTGGCTACAACATTTTGGGCATGCCGGTTGCTGCTGGTGTTTTGTACCCATTTACTGGAATCAGATTGCCACCATGGCTTGCTGGTGCTTGCATGGCTGCGTCTTCCCTTAGTGTGGTTTCTTCGTCTCTTTTGCTGCAGTTCTATAAAAAACCTTTGCATGTAGAATCCATTAAATAGCCTATTTTTGCCTTTTAGTTCGACTTGATATTCCACATTTTGGTCATTTTATAAGGTGTAACTTTTGATCACCCAACTGTTGTAATTATTTAACTGTTGCTCATTATTTCTTTCAAATAGTTTCTCATAATGTTCATTTTTTCGGGCAATTGTCGTCCATCTTGCCGTTATCTATAAGTTCATTATCATTTTTCTGTGGTTTACAAAATAAGCAATGAGCCTATAGAGTTGGAAAATTAGCAGTTATGCATCACGCTGACAAGAGGAAATGTTTAGTGGTTTGTGTTGGATTGGATTTTATTCTTCTTTTATATGCAGAAAAAAAGAGTGTGGAGCATAGTCATAATCCTTGTTCATTTTTTCAATCATAATCGTTGTTTATTAAATGCAACAAACATAACAAGTCATAATTTTCTTAACAGTATCTCATTGCGATGCAGAAAATGAGACCAAACAACATAATGCCATAAAAGTTGAGAAGCAAACCACATCTTTATACCATCTAGTAGCTCATAATTTGAGGCACCTGAAATTAAACCTACGATGAAACCTGTACAAAACTAGCTTAACTAGATTCTATCTACTTCCTATCCAAGAGTAGCTGCCATGAATGTTAGTACCTTACGGGGGAGCCAAACAATATTGATATTTTGATAAACTATAAATGGAGTTTAGCATTTCATTTTAAGAGACAATAGTATCAATAATTTTTACTCATTCAAAGAATAATATCAGTAATAACTAGCAAAATATTCATCCATTCGCACGAGTCTTCGTTGTTGCGTGTAAATTGAATAGTCTAACTTAATATAATTTGTGGTATAACACACAATCGAAAAGAATGTCACATGCTAATTAAATAAAGGTAATGACATGTGACCAAGTAAAACAAAGCTGGGACACACTAAAATTTCAATTTGTCAATATTGCATATTACAATATGGTTAATCTTATCAACATTACTACTTAGCTTTCATTAGTGTTATGTTTTGAGTTTTGACTATGATGTAAGGCTATATTGCTATGTGCAGCTAAACAATGCCATATCTTGATGGTATGTACTCAGCTACGAGCACTTATTAAGTTCAATTTAGCCTATGTGTTGTTATTCTATCTATATCAATATGTCAACCAGCGTGGTTCTCAATAAAATTTATTTCCTCAGATAAATAGCATATTATTTTTGTTGTGTTTTAATATATATATATATATATATATATTACCACTAAATAAAACCAAAATTGTTTCTTAGTAACAGATGTTTATAATAATGTATATTTGATGGATGATATATCCTCTAAGCATCAGTTTTATATTAAAAAGAAATATATTTTTATTTATTTTTTTAGCTTATGCTATTATAGTACCTTGGAGTCAACGTCACCTTCCTGAACATAGAAAAGCACTTAACACCGACCTGCCATCCCCTTCTTAAGTCAAAGTCTTCGTCCACTTCATGCCACATACAACTCATCAACACTTAATTTTATTAACAATTATTGTCAATAGTGGACAAATAATAATCAAGGTGTGAGTATGATACTATTATTTCAAACAATCATACAATAAGAAAACGACGACAAATCAAATACAAAAAAGTTTGATATTTCCAATTGCAATAAGTGATCAAGAGTTGAAGACTAATATACCAAAAATTTCTCAAAATGTCAATCTTACCCATCCCAAAAAAATACTAGTAGGTCACTTCCTCCTTAGCTCCAACAAACACGGTATCAAACAAAGCAATGGTTATGGCTGTGGTTTCTCTATTTCTCTTCTCCTTCTTATTCACTTTATCAAGTAAGTCACTTCCTCCTTCTCCCCTCGCATCAATCAAATTCTCAAACTCTGTGTGTTATTTATTTTTAGAAAAATTATCTATGAACCATCACTTCATTTGAAAAGTTAACATGATAATATTTGTAATAATTTTCAAAACACCAACAATCCTGGTTAATAGTAACATTCAAATTCCTCAAATCTTGATATTATGATAATCATGTAATAGTATCTCCAAAGAGAGAATTGTTTTGGGGTTGTTTGAGTTGTTGTCTGTCAGTCCCATTTATGCAATCTATAAGCAATCTTAACCAATTTTAATTTGGATTTGACTCTTTAAAGTGAACAAATCACTTTAAAAAATAAAATGAATAATATCAATAGTTGACGATCAAATCAATAATTAATATTTTGTACGCATGTATGTCCCATCATAAATAATTATAATATCAACTATTAATTTTATTAAGACAAATTGTTTTAATCAAATGGTGATTATAATAAGCCGCCATGCTTGACCCCAACCAACTTATGTTTTATAAAAAATTGTTTATAATGATTAAGTTCTTGAAATTTGCATTGCTTACTAAAGCTTTCATCCGTTAAATTTAAAGGATCTCAACTGCCACATAGTTATAACTAAGGGACATAACTTAAGAAATAAGGGACGGTTAATACTCTAATACTTTAACTATTTAAAAATTTGTAACATTTTAAGCTTTTCAAATTGATGTTGAAATAACATTTCTTATTATTATTGCAGTGTAGAGTTTTACCTCTAGAAGTTAATGACCACTACTACATTCTCAATATACATAAGTTAATTCTGTAACCGCAATAACGATCAAATGCTGTCTTAGCCTATTTTCTCTTTCCTCTAACCCTAATTTTCTAACTGAATATCACAGGTGGAGAAATCTCAGGGCAACCAGGAGTGAACTATGGACAACTAGGAAACAATCTTCCAACACCAACAACCTCAATATCTCTCATCAAAAACCTCAAAGCAAAACGAGTCAAAATCTATGACGCAAACCCACAAATCCTCAAAGCCCTCGAAAACACTGGACTACAAGTATCCATCATGATCCCCAATCAACTCATAACCAACATATCCTTAAACCAAACACTCTCAAACCAATGGGTCCAATCCAACCTCGTACCCTTTTACCCAAAAACACTCATTCGTTATCTTCTTGTCGGTAACGAACTAATTTCATCCACAACAAACCAAACATGGCCCCACATTGTACCCGCGATGCACCGAATCAAAAACTCCCTAACTAACTTTGGTTTGCATAAAGTCAAAGTTGGAACCCCTTTAGCAATGGACGTTTTACAAACGTCGTTTCCACCTTCAAACGGCACATTTAGAAACGACATTGCGTTTACTGTTGTCAAACCCATGTTGGAGTTTTTAAACATAACAAACTCTTTTTTCTTCTTAGATGTGTACCCGTTTTTTGCTTGGGCTTCGGATCCTATTAATATTAATTTGAATTATGCTATTTTTGAATCCGATAATATCACGGTTACGGATCCGGGTACGGGTTTGGTTTATACTAATTTATTTGACCAAATGGTGGATGCGGTTTATTTTGCAATGGAGCGGCTTGGGTTTTCGGGTATTCGGATATTTATTGCTGAAACGGGTTGGCCCAATGGTGGTGATTTGGACCAAATTGGTGCGAATATTTACAATGCTGCCACGTATAATAGAAACTTTGTGAATAAAGTTACGAAAAAACCTTCGGTTGGGACACCGGCTCGACCGGGTTCAATTATTCCGTCTTTTATTTTTGCTTTGTATAATGAGAACTTAAAACCGGGATTGGGTACAGAACGTCACTTTGGGTTATTGTATCCGAATGGATCAAGTGTTTATGAAATTGATCTTTCTGGAAAGACATTGGCGTCGGAGTTTAAGCCGTTGCCTCCACCGGAAAATTATAAAGGGAAGGCGTGGTGTGTGGTAGCGGAGGGAGCCAATGTGACAGCGGTGGTGGAGGCGTTGTCATATGCTTGCTCGCAGGGAAACCGAACATGTGACCCGGTTCAACCTGGAAAACCGTGTTTTGAACCGGTTTCGGTGGTAGGTCATGCTAGTTATGCGTTTAGTTCTTATTGGGCTCAGTTTAGGAATGTGGGTGGAACTTGTCAGTTCAATGGTCTTGCCATCCAAATCGCAAAGGATCCAAGTAAGTTTTATTTTTCTAAGAAAATTTATTTTCAAATTTTAAATCTCCTTATTCATGAAGTTGGAAATATTTTGTGTATTTTCAAATAATTTTATATATTCATATATTTTTCTTAAAGAAAGTTATTTTATTTTTGGCTGAGTGGTCCTTTAACTTAATTTTATATAACACTTCAGTCATTTATTTTTTTTTTATTTGGTCTTTTATTTAATTTTATTACAAAAATTCAAAAATTTAAAAAATAAAAATATGAGTTTATTTGAAAATTTGAGTTATAAATTTCATGAAATTTGCATTATATTGAAGATGATAATTAATTTTATGAATTTTGTTTAAAAATTTTGATGAATTTTTTGTAAAAAAAGTATACCATTGTTAACATTTTAAAACATAAAAGATTAAATTGTTTACTTAAAATTAAATAAATGACCAAATCGAAAAGAAAAAAATATATAAATGACTGTTATCTGAAATTAAGTTAAGGGACCGCATGAGCAATTATGCATTTATTTTTTATGAAAAAGAAAACTATTTTAGTTGTTGAGAGTTCATGTAATAAAATGAATTTCATACTATTCATCATATCCTTTTGTTGTCATGTTTGACTCATACTTTGTATGTTTTTGTTTTTGAAGGTTATGGATCTTGCAAGTACCCAAGTGTGACTCTTTGATGAAGCCAACGCCAATATGATCAAATCAGCCAATAGAATTTTTAAATATATTATTGTTTGTCTTTTCGTGAATAACAAGAATAATTGTCGTATAGGCTAACATTATGAATAGCAAGAATATATTAGGGATATACATACATTGAATAACAGCCAATGGAATTTTTTAATTTTGCATTGAAAAACAAGTTGTAAGATTCAAAAGCCAAACCATGCATGCTCTGCTTGTTTAATATTCAATTCAATGGTAAGTTAAGGAAATGAAATTTAGAACTTGTATCAGCCTTCTAGCAAATGTTAAGTTTGAACTTGATTTATGATATCGGCGGTGTAAATAAAAATACACAAATTTATTGAGAAATCATTCTCAAATAAGAGATAAAACAAAGCAACTATAATGAGTGTCATCGGTTGTGTTTTGCATAGCCAACAAGCAATTTCCTTCAAACTTATGATTGCAAATGTGCAATCGACTAAATTATAAACCTTGATTCGATCAACACATATTTGCTTGCAAAAAAATCTATGGAATAGGTATATTTGTCTTTAAAAAACACAATGAAGCGTAAAAAAGAAAGCAAACACAGCAATTTAGTCAAGTTTGATCATTTTTCCAAGATAGAAGAGGGAACGAAATTAATAAACTGAACCATAAAATGGAACAAGGGATCGATGTACAAAATTAAAAATTTCAGCACCTCATACAAGATAACCTAACTTTACACAAAAAAGGTAACACTAAAAATCGACGATCCAGAGTTATACAAGTTTTGCAACGGACCAGGTTAGGCGTTGTGTCAAACTGAACCAATTGCAAAAAATGAAAGAGGCAAAGAAACGATGAAAATAACAATCTCACTCTCTCTATAATCCCTTTGTAACATATATTAATTCCATAAATTAAAAAGGCCCACGAGAAAGTATACATGTGGTTAATGGGAGAAAAAGAAATATTATTCTTTATATTTTTCTTCTCTTTGATTTTCCTCCGCTAGAATGATCAGAAGACATGGCGGAAACACCAGTGCTATGACCATGTGAGGACTCGTCTGCGGGTCTTCCCTTAGATCTGTTCTTATCAGGTCTTCTTTTTGGAGTATTAGATAGTTCAGATACTGAGCTCTTCATTCTGCTACTTTTTGATGCTGATGCACGTGAACTTCCTGGAAAACCACTTTGCATTTGGGATGTATTCGTGGTGGCTCCTGCAGCATTTCGTCGTGCTTGTTTTGCTTCCAGTTCTTTAGGATCAGGGTAATGGACAACGGAAACTCGGCGTGTAATTTTTCCAGCTGTAGAAAGAGAAATTATTTCTTTTAGACGTTGAATTCAAAAGGTATACTATGACAACATTAACAAGAATTTCAATTTATAAATTAACTTAAATGCGGTCAAATACAACAAAGGGCAATGGCAATCAAATATTATCTATGGAAGACAGATCCATGTGATTCCAAACATAGTGTTCCTGAAAAACTATTCATTTGATGTACTTTCCTCACTGGGACCTAACTCACACGACCATACTACCATAGACAAATTTCCACCATCTTCTCAGGAAATGATACTCGAGTACATTAGTAACTAATCATCTATGTTCTAATTTTATTTCATGTCAATGGATTCACCATTCACCTATGCTTACTTTTTTTGCATGCCTAACATTCACAGCAATAGTTTTAAACAAGATAGATGGTAAAATCAGAGTTTAGAGTTTACTGAAGGATGTTGGGATTGGGTTGTCCTTGTTTAGATTTAGCTCAATAAAGCTAGGTTTCAGCTCATTAGACTAGAGTTGGGTTCGTACACTTCATTGAACTGTTAGGTTCATTGCAAACTTGCAGGAATGGATTTGTTCATGTTTTCTAGTTCGTGACTTCATTTATGCCGAGAGTTATGGAGTTGAAACATAAAGCAGAATCACTCTCTTCGTCAATTTAGACTATATTACAGTAACAAGGGACATTTTAAAAAAAAAAACTATGCATACCAATTTTTGATTCTGTAGCAGAGGAAACAAAAACTGTTTCGTCCGGCTCCTGGGAAGCAAAGCTGATGAAATCATACGCTTTCCCTGCCAACGAAGTGACAAGAAATTAGGGAACTTGCACAACAATCAGTTTCATTCTATACCCAAACCATAAACAATCATGTAATATGCCACGTTAGAGATCAAGATATAGAAATTGAAAGAAAGAACATGGCATTTATGATGTCACAACAATTGATTCATAAATAGTTACCAGACGCGCCCTCAAAGCTGCCCAAGGTTCCCTCATTATGAAGTTTGAGAGACAATTCCTGCCCGTTAATGTCAGTTAACAAATCCTGGCCAACACAACATACAGAGAAAGTAAGAGCATAACATGAATGATTAACACAGCATCAACTTGAGGCTCATCTACCATCTAAATATGAGATATAGAGAAAAACGGTCAATACAAACAACAACAGCTCATTTGAATAGAATGGAACCAACACTAATTGAAGAAACTTCCCAGTCTCTCACAATAAAGTAAGACGGAAAGACACCAAAAAATAAATGGAAGAAGGTAATCAAGAGGCGTGAAATTTTTTCACAGTCCAACATGAAAACATTAGAAACTTCCAAACATATGTTAAACAGTAATAGAACACTAAATAATACATGTAATTTCAATTTTAAAATCAGAAACGGAATCTAACGCTAGAGAAGTTAAGGTTAATAGAGAGGCTTGACCATAGCAAAGTTAAGAGCCAGTTTAGTTTGAGAAAACATTTATTTTGTTTTCAGTTTTTATTTTAATTGCAAAATTGACCCTTGTTTTCACTCTGTTTTGTTTTCAAAATTGTACCAAAAACGACACGGGGGCTATTTTGCAATAGAAAAATAAAAAGGAATAATGAACACAACATTTTCTCAATCCGAGAAAACCTTAATAAACCTAAAAACAAGTTATGATTTTTAGAATTAATTTTATTTTTGGTTTGATATCACACAAGATTTTCATTCTTACAATGGTGACGATATCAATTGGTTGTGTTTTTCTTTTTCCCATTCAGCTAGCAACAACAGTACTCGAAATTCAATTCAAAAAAGACAAACAAAACAAAATCACAAGCATAAAGAATTAACAAGCTTACATTGGAAATGGGCAACTTAAGGAGCCAAAGCTCAGTGGATTCAGTCAAGTTAAGATCAATGAGTGCTTCTTTGGCTTCTTCCACAAATTCCACATGAGGTTTGTAACTGTCTGAATCTATATTTGACATTGGCACAGCCTAAAACCCAACAAACAATATAGAAATAAATGAAGAAGAAAAAAACAGAAAATCAAAAGCAGAAAGTATTGATGAAAAGTGGTTAAGAAATAGGAAGCAAAAAGCTGCTAGTTAAAGAATAGTGACAACAAAACAAAGAGTCTAATTGGATTGACTTACTTGAACTTATCTACTAGCATAAGCCCTTGTGATACTGTTTGCAGTGGAATATGAAAACAACTTATGAGTTATGACTTCTTCATAAGCCGTATTCAGCTAATTTCTATAAACTCTCCATGATAAATTATGAAAACATCTTATAGTTTATAGGAAAACAGTTATAGAAATAGATTATAAATAAGTGATTTTGCTATAAGCACTTAATTAAGCTGTTTGTCCAATCAGAGCCAGAAAATATCAACTGCAACAGAGGGACAATCATATGTTCGGGCAAGGCCGGTCCTAAGATATTTGTTGCAAAAACATTAATAATTTATTCATTATAATCAAGATTCTTTAAACAAATCATTTGCAAGTCACGATTTCAAGGCTACAGTGCAAAAACCACATGAAAATTAATCTCAAATAAGAGAAAAAAATCAAGTCACAATTTCTGAAAAAAGTCCCTTCTCCTCCTTCACAAAATAGGCACGACCTTTGAAAAAAATCAACATAATAGAAGAACAATAATTCAATGAAACAACACATCATTGAAAATAAGAATCAAAACAACCATTGAAACAACATAAAAGAAGAATAAGTAAGAGAAAAAAACTTGGTAAGGATGAACAGAAACGAACCAGAAAGAAAGAAGGACGGTGCCGGGTTGCCGGAAAACGGTGCCGGAAGGTGGAAGGTCGGTGGTCTTGGGTTATGGTGTTTTGGGTGAAAGGGTAGATGGAATAGTGAGAGAAGATAGTAGCGAGCGTAAATACAGAAACCCTAAACCCTTTTTAATTTTAACAACATGATGTCATTTGGTCTCAAAAAAACTCAAATTAAATATCTTTTGCATTATAAATTTTTTTATTTTGATTTCTTTTTAAGTTCAAATATAATTTTATTTTATAATAGTATTTTTATTATAAAAATTTTGACATCATTAAATTTAAATATAATTAAAATATAATTTCTTAATCTAAAAATAAATTTTAAATATAATAAAATTATAATTCTTTTTAACTTAAAATTAATTCAAAATATTTTGGGTTTTTTTTTTAAATAATAATACTAACAACTTCAAAATGGTAACTTAGTCGTCTAAAATATAAACCTCATCATAATGATTTAGTGATCATTTTGAAGTTGTTAATTTTAAGTTTTTTTAGAAAAGAAGACCGAAATATTTGAGTTTAAAAAATATTATAATTTAATTATACTAGGGTTTATTTTTAAGTTAAAAAAAATTATGTTTTAATTATATTTAGTTTTAATGATGTTACAGTTTTTGTATGGAATGACTATTTTAAAATGAAATTATATTTGTAGTTGTGAATCAAACAAAAAACTTACTTGAACCAAAATAAAAAAAAAAAAATGTTATAATTGCGATGAACAAAGACATATTTAAACCAATATCGAATCACCAAATATTAGTCGTGTTATTTCTGATGGTCACTTATATCCTTCAAGTACCGACGACTAATTTGGATTTTTTACTAAGTCGGCTTCTTATACCTTTAGGTCGCATAATGTTGGTTTACTTGTAAAAAAACTATTTTACCCTCATTTTAAAACATGTTTTATTTTTAAAATTTATTTGCAACCACCTCGAACGAGCCTAATATTTCAATAATTCCAATTTAGAATAATATGTTCCAATATATGTAACAATAACAACGATGATTAATATTATTGTATAAACTATGCAGACATTATGAAAACAATTAAATGTTATCAAATAACTCAATATTAAAAATCTTAATTTGATTGAATTGTTAAAATATCAGTAATGATTTTTAATTCTTCAAAAATAATTTTATTATCGAGATTGTGAGAATTATCCTATTTTATATAAGTTTCAAAATGTGGCTAGTTCTTTGAAGAATTTGATTAGTTCTGACAAACCTGCAAAAACTTGAAATATTTTGCCTTTGTGTAAGTGAAATGCCCCCGTTTTTTTTTTAAATAAATAATAATTTAATAATAATATTAATATTATTAAAACCAACACCAACCTTCTCTTTCTTTTTCCCATCTCACTTTTTCCTCCTTTTTCTTCTCCTATTTCTTCTCTCCCTCTCCGCCAAGCCCCTCCCCCATTTTTTTTTTTCCTTCTTCTTTCCTTCTCCTTGCTTCTTCTCACTCCACAATACTTAAACCCTTAACCCTTAGAAGGAATTTAATATCCCCAAGAGCATAATTTCTCATACTCCTACAATTTCTCTTGGTTAGGATTTTGGGTTAGGGTTTGTGCTCTAAGGAAGGAGGAGGTACCCATCTCTTGAGAGTTGTTTATTGAGAATCTTTGAGGTAAATACACAACTCTTATGCTAATAATAAATCTCTAGAAAATGTAGTTTTGTTTAAAAATCTTATTTTTGTGCTTAGAGTAGATTTAATGAATTTTTATGCTTTCCTAGAGTTAGCTAAACTTTAGAATAATTTTTCTAAAGTCTTGAGAATATTTTTGATACTCAGATTTGTCAGCTGAGGTCCTGCCGGCTACTCTGGGAATTGTTGGAGAACAAATGTAGCTGATTCTCCATAGTTGTGAGTTGACGACGGTCATCGTCATTTATTTTTATAATGCTATAATTATTATTTTACTCGTTTTCTATGTTAAAGTGTTTATTTAAAAATTTGGGAAACACAACCTTTGAAATTTATTTGGATTTCGTCATTTATTTATTTTAATGGTCTTTATTTTATAATATGGTATTAGTTTGATTTACGTATGAGTTAAAAGTATTTAAATATTAAATTGTTATGCGATTGAATATGTTTTTCATGAATTACTATGAAATGAGAAATAATTTTTAAGCGTGTTTTTGAAGTCGTTATAATTATGAAAACGTTAACGGCAGTAAGTGCACCTAGTTACCTCATTTTGATTAGGGAGAGTTACCCGTTAGATGGAGCCGCCCCTATGTGAAAGGTCATCTGTATGAGGAGAGGGCTATCAACGAGATGTAAGCTCCCTAATTGATGCGTGATGATGCGTTGCGGGATTGAGAGAAGAGGGTTATCCGTTAGATGGAGTCACCCCTAAGGGAAATGCCACCCTTAGGAGGAAAGGGCTATCAATGAGATGAAGCCGCCTCTTGGTTCTCAATAATTTGTATTTTTACTTGTTTGATTTTCTATGATGATTTTAATATTATTCATTTTGATTTCGCTTCACTATTAATTAGATTTTTAATATTTCTATCTGAGCGGCTAAACTATAAATTTAATAATTTTATTATGTGAATAACATAATCGTCTCAAGGTTGTAGAACAGTTAGTTGTGCCTTTTTGTGTTTCCCTTCTAGTTGATGGTGACTGTTGTCTCTTCACTAAGTCTTTGTGACTTATTCCTTCATGTTGTTTATTTTTTTTCAGATTCACAGGCATTAGCAAGCTGATAGTAGGCTCAAGTCTCGATCGTATTTTGTTTTTGTAGGCCTCTTTGATCGATGACCTTTTTTTTTTGTAAAGTATGTTGAGTCGTAATATACTTTGCAGCTATTTTGAGTCTAGAAAGTCACTTGGGTGATGTATTGAATGTTTAGATTATGCTAATTGAATTTGGTTGAATTTGAAGTATAAACAGGGATTTTGTAAATTTGGAAACGTTGAAGTTACATAGGGTACTTTGTCGAAATTTCGAGAAAAGTTATATATATTTTTTGATATGGTTATTGAGAACTTTTTAGTTGCTTGATTTTTAAGTTAGTGAGTAGGCTTGCCAGGCTAGGAGTATAGCTTGTGCGCCGATCACGACGTTTAGTTTTCGGGTCGTGACAGTAAGTAAAAGACATCAAACATGCATTGTTTTACTATTTGGCACATGAAATACCTCTTTTTATTATTACCATGGGAATAAAGAGTGAGAACACAAATAATTTTAAGTCACAAATAAGGTGTTTAGTTCTGTTTGAAAATGTGGTTAGTTATTTGAAGGATTTGGTTAGTTTTCACAACTCCAAAAACTTTAAATGTATGGTCTTTATGCAAGTAAAAGACAATAAGTTTGCAATATTGTACTATTCAATACTTGAAAGACCCTTATTTACTATTACCATGTGAATAAATAGTGCAAATACAAATAATTCTAAGCCAGAAACAAGGTGGTTAGTTGTGTTTAAAAATGTGGTTAAGTCTTTGAATGATTTGATTAGTTTTGACAAACCTGAAAAAACTTGATTTTTTTTTTGCCTTTTTGTAAGTAAAAGATAATAAATATGCATTATTTTACTATTTAACACGAGAAATGCATTTTTTTTAATATTACCATGTGAATAAATAGTGCAAACACAAATAATTCTAAGTTTGAAACAAAGTGGTTAGTTCTGTTTGAAAATGCGGTTAGTTCTTTGAATGATGTGGTCAGTTTTGATAAACGAGTGTTTGTCGTACATACGCAACCACATACATTCTTATTTTGTTTTAAAATTAATCAAATTTGTCAAATAACTAATAACATTTTAAAGAAAGACTAACGACATTATTTCAAACTTGTAACCATTGGTAATTTCACTATTTATTCACATGGTAATAATAAAAGTAAATTTTCACGTGCTAAATAGTAACATAATGCAGACTTAATGTTTTTTACTTTTAAAGTGGCTAAAATTTTTAAATTTTTGCAAATGTTTCAAAATTAACCAAAGACTTAATGTTTTTTTACTTATAAAGTGGCTAAATTTTTTAAGTTTTTGAAAGTGTTTCAAAATTTACCAAATCTATAAAAGAAATAAACACATTTTAAAGAATGTCTAAGCACAATATTTATGACCGAGAATATTTGGTTATTTCACTATTTATTCACATGGTGATAACAAAAATGTCTTCATGTATTAAATAGTAAAATAATACATATCTATTGTTTTTTATTTATAAAGTGACTAAAATTTTTAAGTTTTTGCAAATATTTCAAAATTAACTAAATATGTCAAAGAACTAACCACAATATTTTCTGACAAAGAATCTTTGATCATTTCACTATTTATTCACGTGGTTATAGTAAAAAGAGATTTTCCATGTGTTAAATAGTAAAATAATGCAGATTTATTGTCTTTTACTTATAAAGTGCCTAAATTTTTAAAAAATTTGTAGATATTTCAAAATTAACCAAATTTGTCAAAAAATTAAACCACATTTTAAAGGACTAACCACATTATTTCAAATTTGTAATCATTATTCACATGGTAATAGTATTAACCAATAATTCTGACTTAGAAACAAAAGTCGTTAATCATTCCTTAAAAATGGTTAATTGTGGGACAAATTAATTAATTTTAAAACTCGTGTTCAAAACAATAAGTGTGCTTTTCTTTTTACTATTATCATAAATATTGAAATGACCAATTATTCTAACTCAGAAACAAAAGTAGTTAAAAACAAGAAGGTATATATTGACATTGGAACCTATTTTGATAATTACATACTAAAAACAATTTTGTTCAAAGTTATCGATCAAAGCAAGAATATTTTACAAAAATCATTTTTCATCAAAACAAAGTTGGACAAATGCTTTATCAATTTTATTTAAAAGATGATGAAAAAAAAAATTGCTAATCGCTCTCCCAAGTTATACGTTCCAAAGTATCTAGTTCTTTAAAACTTCATATTTGAAATTTTGATATTTCTACAATTGGTATTGATTTGATATATATCATTTATTTTATTTTTTTAATTAAAAAGTTTTCATTACACTTTACCTTGTTAACTCTCACTTCGGATGAATCAAATCAATTTGTAAATTATAAATTATACTAATAATCAGCACCCATTGGCATAAAATAAACGGAGTGAACATCTACCGAAACCAAGAACCATTTCATCCTCAATTAGTTCACAGTGGAATTTTAGAAATAAAATTATCAAAATAAAGGTGTTCCAATCCACAGTAGATTAAACAGCTCACTGAAGTCTGAAGCCCATATGAAAAAGTCCGTCATCCTTCCATTGAAATGTCATATTTATTTATAGCTCTCCAAAGCCTCAAGGTACAACACAACATTCATACAATCCCACGAAAATGGTCCTACTTTCCAACTCCCCATTGCTGATATGATGTAGTTCTCCCCTGCAAAGACTCAACATACACATTCATTAAGATTTTAACAGGCATAAAACTGAATTGAAATTTGCATTTATGCAATTATATATGTAACTGTCCAAATATCAGAAACTTTTCCATCTTAAATAAGATTAAAAAAAAGCTGGTGTATTTAATTTTATCAGTCCCCATTTCATTTCCATCTTTTGCTTCACAAAATTATCCATGATAGACAGGAACAATTGAAACGCCCAAGTTCTAATAAACCAAATACCTACTAATGCCGTGATTGTATTTGCATAACACAGGGAGCCCCAACATATGTCAGGTGCAAAGCTTGAGTTTGTTTCGCAAATACTTAGTTTATTTGACAAAATTTATAAACTACTTAGTAATTACCTTTTGAAAAGCTTTTAATGAACACTTTAGAGTAAATAATGTATATAAAAAATTTTATGAACATTTCCTTTTATGTCATTTTTTATTTTCTTATATTAGTTCCACAACTAATTTTAACAAACACCTGAATTTCAATCAACTAGCTTTTCATTTATAAACTTCCAACTAGAATCTATCTGTTAACAATTCTCCACAAAAAAAAGCTATTGGCTAACTTATGAACTAATCAAACTATTGCCAAATAGATACTACGGAATAGGGCGCGCGGATAACTCAACCCTAGTCACGCCCTTAACTCATGGAAACCTATCATTTCATCCCTTGATAAGTCATAACAATTTGTAGAATAGATTAATGTATTGAATTAAAGAACTCTATAAAGATATTGAATAATTAAAAAAACTCATTCTAGATATTAGATGACGTTCAATATAAGCCCAAATGAGTACATTATTTATTACTACACCCGACAAGTGTCTAAAAGTTGTTGCATGTGCATATGGATGCAACCAGGTTATTATTCCTTTCTTTCCAAATTATATTTTAGTTGGTGAAGGTAGCAAGGGAATATCGACTCAGTACTCATTAATGGGTCAAATCAGTGCTGAACCAGAACTAAGATGACAGTCTGAAACATACCTTCTGCCTATGTTCTCTTGCGCTTAAGTTGCTTCATATGTTCCACAATATAATTGATAACTTCTTTCAATGTTGCCTTCCTTTTTTCCTTATAGTTCCATAGCTCCCAAACAGTATATCCACCACTTGGATTGTATTCATTTACTTCTTTCACTGCTGTAACAACAGCTGAATATATATCATCTCCCCATTCCTGCTTGAGCTTTTTTAATTGCTCATCTTCCTCATTTATAACTGACTGTGTCAATACAATAGTATTACCGTGTTAATTGTTATACTATATAATATTTCTTTATGGATCTTGCTAATGAGTGTCAGGGAATTATTTAAGCATTCCAACAAAGTAATTATTCATTGAAAAGTAACTACGTCAAGAACATAAAACGTGTCTATATGGTACATACCTCATGTCTATCATCAACTCTGATCACTTTAAAAGGATGCCAAGCTGAATTCTTCACATTCTCCTGCCACAAAGAGCAAAGCTCAACACCCTTTATTCCAGCTTCTTCTAGAGGGAATCTTTTCTTGCAGGCGGTCACAAAAACCTTCTGGTCAAGGTCTCCCATTCTCTTGGTCCCAATATTAGTTTTAGGACCGGTCAGCATATCATTTAACCCCTAAAACAATAGAAATTAGAAAGTGTTGAAATTGTGGGATTTTAGAGAAAAGGAGGAGAGAAAATAATAAGGGTTTGAATATTATTGATAATAACTTAATGCTGACTTGATTACAAAAGACTCAATACTAATCTCTATTTATAGAGAAACATAGACTCAATCCTAAATCAGGAATAAATCATAATAATAATGAGAGATATTCTAAGATATCTCTATGATTATAAATTGATCCTAGGAAATAACTCAAGATACTCTAATATAATATAAAAGATATTTTCTAATATTCTAACACTCCCCCTCAAGCTAAAGCTTACTAAGCTTTAGCTTGTTACAAGAAAACAATGTATTGCTCCACAAAAGAATAAAAGTAGATGGAAAGGCAACTCAGGGATGCAAGTGAAGTCGGAGAGAATTGCTATAAATATAGCCTAGCCAGATAGCCGGAATGATCATCAGCATGAGAGAAATTCATGGCAAGCAATTGAACAAAGCAAGGTCCGTTCTTCTAAAAAAAACTGCATTTGGAAGCTTCAAACCAATAATAACGGAGACTCAAAATATTTAAACTTGAAAATACTTCAAGGAGAGAGCGGCATGCTTCAGGGAGAGAAAGGCAAGGCCAGTACATCTGGGACAAAGATGGGGCCAGTGCATCTGGGACAAATTGCCAAGATAAAGTGAGTCATGAAAATAAAAGACATCGTCAGAATAACCATCAACGAAAGAAGAAGTCATTACTAATATGATTCATCTGTGGGAAAAGGGACACCACCGGAATGATCGTCGGTGGGAATAGAAGCCACTGTTATAATCTATTAGTAAGAACTAAATTGCATGACAAACACAGAAGAAGAAGCAGCGCGACTCTAATGAAACCATGATCGATCAACGGAGTGAGAAAATGCATCCAAAACAGGAGAGATAACGGCTGTTTGAATAATAACACATTTTCGTTGATCAAACTTGGAGAGTAAGGGCAGATCTGAAACCATCGAAGAGAGAATAATCGTGCACCAAGAAGAATCCCATCAATTGAATGAAAGGGCTACTGCTAGCGTGGTTTTGAGAAGCGACTGCGAAATGATTTGTATTGCAGAAGATGAAGCATGTGATAGAAGACAGGACAAATGATGCCACGAATGACGGGGTCGATGACAGTAGAGGCGTGGATTTTGGATCAGACAAACCCATTCTTGCATCACCCTTGCAAACTGGGCAAAAGGTTCTCCACGAAGTAAGCCAAGAATCCACACAGGCAGCATGAAACTTGTGACAGCAGGGAAGAATCCTGAGCTTCTCTCCAACACAATAGTCTTCAAGGCAAATAGCACATGTTCTTGATGTACAGTTATCTTCCAAAGCAGAAGTGAAAATCAAACTTGGCATTGCTTTTACTAGGCGACTACTCATACCATGAAATTCACGAACATGAGAAGCTCGAGGCCTTTCTCTTCTTATGCGATGCCTGCGGACGAAGAAACAAGTGGCCAGCACTGCAGACATAGCTAGCAGGGAAATAAACGAAATAGCCATGATAGACCATGCTGAGTTTTCAAAAGTTGGAATGAGCCACGTTTCCACATTAGTCAAACCAGTGTATTTCTGAAGTATTTCACCCGAAGCTTTTGATACAAATACCGCATGTATTCTTATACCAGCAGAATTTCCTGCCATTGCAACCAGGACGCCACCATCTTCATTGTCATAGACAATTGCAGCTGTGTAGCCAGCATTTTGTGCCATTCTAACCTTTTCTTCGAAGCTACACCCCCCTCTAATCATCAAAACAAAAGGTGAACTAACATTCGAAAGTTGTTTAGCTTTATTTGTAAGTTCTGTACATGCATCAAGTGGCTCTGCCAAGAATAAGACTCCATATTCTCCAGACCCTTTAACCGACGGAGCGAAATTAGCTTCAATATCATCGAATGAGAGAGTGATGTTGTTCCCAATCAGCACAACCTTAGAAGCTGCCATAGCACACAAACTCAAAAGAGAGAAGAAAAACAAGCAAAGATTCGAAAAACCCATCAGAGAAATAGATTCGAAAAGCACAAAAGCAGATATTTTGGGTTGAAAATCATCCAAAGCAGAGAGTGAAGGGAAAATTAGGGATTTTGAAAATTAGGGTTTGGATAACAGTGCAAAAGTTGATAGATCGAAAAATTAGGGTTTCGATGCTTGAAAAAAGGGGTTTTAGGGTTTCGGCCAGAGAGCTTATGTGTTTAAATAGACTAAGGATAAACCCGTCAGTGATCGGAACGGATAAGGGATACGGTGGAGAAACTTACACTTTTATTTTTTTTTTTTTAGGGCAGAGATTTGTTTGCTGGAAAAGTCGCCGGAAACAGTGGCGGTGACGGTGGTAGTAGCGAACTGGACTGAAAACGAGTGAAACCGGTGTTGGAATGTAACACGCTAGTGGTTTGAAATAAGAATGTTCACGTTGAAAAAAAGAGAAACTTCCCAAACTGTTGGGAACTCGGCAGCGGAATAGAGGCGAGATCATTCAAGGAGGATCAAAATAAACTCTAGATACCATGTTGAAATTGTGGGATTTTAGAGAAAATGAGGAGAGAAAATAATAAGGGTTTGAATATTATTGATAATAACTTAATGCTGACTTGATTACAAAAGACTCAATACTAATCTCTATTTATAGAGAAACATAGACTCAATCCTAAATCAGGAATAAATCATAATAATAATGAGAGATATTCTAAGATATCTCTATGATTATAAATTGATCCTAGGAAATAACTCAAGATACTCTGATATAATATAAAAGATATTTTCTAATATTCTAACAGAAAGAAACTCAAAATATCAACAAAATATCAAAATAACAAAATTCTTATTTCCTACGGAAAAGTGAAGATAATCTTTATCCAGGTACTATATAGCTTAGCATGAAGAACTCTATGCACCTAGTTAGTTGGTTATCTTTAAGAATACATGAAGAGAAAGGTTAAAAGGAAGCAACGAGTGTGAGTAACATTTCTTTTTATATATAATTGAAAAATTGAGAGAAATAAATGAGATCATACTTCTATTAATTCTTTACGAGCTTCCTGTAGTTCATCATTGCTTTGGCGCTCCTTGATAATGAGGGTTTTGTTCATGGACTCCATATTATCCAAACTCTCTATTTTATCCTCCAATTCCTCATTCATTTCTTCCATTTTTTTCTTGATAGCTGCATCATCTTGATCTCCAAGATGTTTCATAACTTGCAACTTTCCTTTTAACTCCTCAATTTCCATTTCTAACTTTTGTTTGGCATCTAGTTGTTTTTCCAATTGAAGGATCTTGTTTAAGGCTTCTTCTTTTTCTCTCTGGAAATTTGGAAATCCACATCAGCAGAAGGCACTCACAATGTATGGTAATTGGTAAGTGATAAACAACGTATGCTACAGTAATACTGTCTCTTCATAACCAAGAGACTCAATAGAAGGCAAACCTTTTGCTCTTCAACAAGCCTTAAGACATTTTCATCAGCTATCTTCTGCTCCTTTGAAGCCAACAAAAGTGATTCATTCCTCGAATCTTTCTAGAAAAACAAATAATTAACATTAGAATTATATAAAAGCACACATAAAAGCTGATAATTTCAAAGTCGTCTCAAGCATGCAAAGATTAGAAAGTGGGATATCAAAAAGCACATATGGCCGCTATTTGTGGGTTTTAAAAGATGCTTTTTTTAATAAAAAATGACACTAATACATCACATAACATATTAAATTACAAATCCCTGTGACGAAATTTCAACATTAATGAGGTAGTTAAAACAAACCATTTATGGTGGAAGGCCAATCCAAGTTGGAATTCACTTACAGTGAGTCAATAGGATCAAAATAAAGCACTTTGTTATTCAACTCAAGGGCACCCAAGGATATTACTACGGGACGATAGATAAAAAAGGTCAAAAAATTAGCAAGGACAACTGTAGATAAGAAACTAAGATACGTGATAAAAAAACAAAAAACAAAATGGGCATATACTAATAATCACCAAAAAAATGTAATATACATTACCTTCTTCTTGTCTTCTTCAAGTTTCTGCCTCTCTTGATCAGTTAGTACCTCACGTTTATTAAGATCTCTGCTCCAGGAATCAAGCTTCCGCCTTTTTTCATCCAATTCATTACTCAACTTTTCTTGTTCTTCCAAGATCCTTCTTACCTCCTCACGAGCTTTACGCTGCATACTCCTTGACTCTGCCAAAAAAATGAGACAATTTTGTAGCATTAAAACCTATGTAGTTTTTTTCTTTCTATTATTCTCTTCCGTGAACATACAAGAATAGTAAAACATATATGGCCAAACTTGAAGCACATAGCCTTTAAATACAATAACGCAAAATCGGATACAAACTGAAATTATACAAACCTTCAACAAAAGCATTGTGTAGCTTGTCTTTCTCCTCCAGCATTCTACTTAAGGACATAGTCTTCTCATTATACTTATACTGCATTTTGTTGAGGTTTTCATTTGTAATATCAATTTCATTAGCCAGGTTATCCACAATACTATTTCGGCTTTCAGATGCTTCTTGAACAATATCTGATATTGTCCTCAACCTTCCTTTGTTGCGAAGGTACTCCCCAATTGGCCCTCCACAATTATAGTCATCTTCACGTGCAACCCATCCATAAATGTCTGAATTGGCCTGCAACTCCCTTGATTTCCAATCCTTTTTACCAAGACGTTTAGCTTCAAACGACTTTTCAAATTCACTTGCATTCATGAAACCATTCCAATCATTATGGAAGTCAATTACAGCCTGAGCAGCCATGTCACCATCCATCAAGAATATGCGAACATCTAATGGTCTGTACTTAGCAAATTCCTTCAACCAATATCCCGAATCATGCAATTGACTCTTTATGTTCACAATGATGCCCGTCCAGGGCCAAACATAATTCTCATCTTGTTGGACAGGTTGATTGACAGCTTGGGTCGAAGCTAGGCGAGGTATTTGGTCTGCTTCATTGGCTAGGTCAGTCTCTAAATACTTAGCCAGAGCAAGGTGGTTCGCCTTTTGTTTTGCGCTTCTGTTTGCTGAACCTTTACCTACTCCTGATGCATGTTGCAATAAGTCCTTATATTTGTAATCCTGTTTCTTTTTACCAGAACAATAAGGACACCTAAGAGTGCCATTGAAATTTTTAACCTTGTATTTCCCAGCCTTTAACTGTTCATATGGTTTCTCAGAGTACTCCTCAATCTCAGATTCACTGATATCTGACTCTTCTTCAGAGCTGTAGTCCATTGAAGCTCTGCATACAATTATAAGTGTCAGTTCAGAAATATAAGGTTGCACATAATTTGACGAGGAAAACATGCCACAACGTACCAAAGCAATAACTTCCATAAAAAAGGAAAAACATTTAAGGAAATCAATAGACATAATGCAGAAATACATCAAACATGCACTGCTAAGTAAAAATATAGATTCAATCACATGTGAATATGCACTCTCCCAAAAGAAAAACTACACACAACTAAACTACTAGAAAAATGTTAAATGAGAAAGATCTAACAAATTATGTGTCTAAACTTTTCATTAAAGAACAAAGCACTTTCTCTCTAATTAGACAGATCAATTGGCAAAAAGCTACATATTTCAGTCAGCTAAAAAGAAAATCTAGTTAATTTAAAAATATTCTAGCCAATTAAGATAGCAAAGTAGCTGATAATTTGATAAACATGAAAAATAGAGTAAAAATATTTCAAGTCAATTGAATTTGAAGAATACATTCTATTCTATCCCTTGATTAGTGAATTTTAGTAGCTAGAATTCTGAGTTATAATATTTCAAACCTCACTTCTACAATGTTCAAACTAATTTATTCCCTTTATTTCAAACTATCTATCATTTAAGGTAGTTACAAAATAATTAAGCAATGGCCTCAGTTATAATTTATTAGAAATATAAATGCATTTGGCATAACACTCTGTTAAAATACTCAAAATAGTAGTACGTTAATGCTCTTTGCCATTAGAAGAGAACCAGAGATGACTTAATGTACAGACTTAGACACAACATGATATAAGACCTACGTTGTTTATGATGGAAAGTGGTGCAGAGCGCCAAACCGCAAAACAGATATAGTAGGATTGCGGATAGCAGGATAGGAGTTATTGCAAAGACTAAAAATCAATATACAAACTAAACATACAAACAGAGAAGAAGAACTTTTATTGTGCTGACTTGGATTGCGTAAAAATTTCAAAGGGCAGTCAAGATTTGAAAGATAAAGAACACATATTTAACATAAACTTGGTGCCACTTAAACAATATAATAGATATGGAAGAAAGAAGAGAAAGAGGGGTCGAGAGAGAAGCCACAAGGACTCAGTGAGGTGATTTTAGGCATGCGAATTTACCCTTGCACTTGTTAGTAATGCTAAAAATTACATATATGACCTTGTAGTATTCCTCTCAAAATCACATATCCTCATAACCAGTGACATAAAATGAAAGACAATATCACAAACAGTAATCCCCCGATAATTGTTATTTAACAGATTTTCTCGGTTTACTAGAAACAACATTTGCCAAATCCACTCAATCAAACGCAACAATGACCTAACATAGCTTTAAACAAGGAAAACCTCTCCTAATACATGCAATTGAATCAGAAAAACGAAAACAAACACAACATTCGACAAATTGAACATTGAATTTTATAATTTTTAACGAAGAAAAATCTAAACAACAATGTAAGCTCAGAGGATAAAACTAATCAGAGAGAAAGAGAGATTTGAACTTACAGTGATGAGATTGTTATAGAGAGAGAGGGAGAAATGGTCACTGCTCTAACACTGTGAATTGTGAAAATGGAAATGAAAAATTGAATACCCTTACCCCAAGGAGCGAGTAATAAAAATTGGTTTAATCCAGTGTGACGACAGTGCACGGTTTCTACGAGGATATTTCTTTTTTTATTGGTTAAAGATATGAAAAGGTGAGATAGTACAATGTAAGTTGATAATTGATTACATGATTGGGTTATAACGGAGATGTATAGTGTACGCGACTGCATTAAATTATTACTAGTACACATTGTTTGGAATTGGTGAAAGTGAAAGGAAAGATGGGATATAATTTTTGGTAACTGAGCTCCCTTGTTTGGAACTCTATATTAATAGAGAGGAAATATTGTTTTTAGTGGGTCCTACACACAAAACCATTACTTCACAAATTGGAAAGAAAACTGAAATATATAATGTGTTCGGTAAAACTAAACTAAAATTAGTTGATAGCTCAAAAGTTAGTTGATAATTGAAAAATTAACGTATAATTTATAGTTGAAAAATTAATTGATTAAAATATAAGTGTTTGATAAATTTAGTTTTTGTAATTGTAAAATGACATAGATGAACAATTATTTCTTTTTTTTCAAATCTTTTAAACCATTTTCTCCTTCATTTTCTTTCATTTTTTTCAAATCTTTTAAACTAAAATCTTCTTAAAGTTCGTTAAAACCGTTTTTTAACCTTGCATGTGTCTCTCCATTTCTAGAAATCAGATTCTAAGCAGAGGAGAATGACCCAAAATTGGAGCCAAACTGCAATTCAACAAAAAAGAGCTCAAAACCCAATTTAACCATAACTTCATCTTCTCTTTTAACACAAACGGTGAGTTCTGTTTATTAATTTTTTTTTATATATATATCATGTGAGATTGAGGATTTATTTTTATTGCAAAATTCTGAAGTTGTTTAAAAAAAATAAGAATGGAGGAAAGAAAAAAGAAATCTGACCTATAGGAATGTCATTGAAAATTTTAGGTTATCTGTTAATTTAGAACGTGCATGTTGTTAATTGTTGGTTGTGATGTCTGTGAATGAAGTATATGTTACAAAAATTTAATTAGATGCTCATAACTAGATTTAAGGTTGAGTATGTTTGTCGAGCACGATTTCTGCTCGTTACTGATGTTGCCTCTTATGTGTATGTGAAATTGTTAGTTCTGTTACATTAACCTCTTCTAGTATGATGGTTTTTGGGCACTGAAATTCTTTAAATAACTTGTTTTGGGTTATTGCGGATTAGGAGAATTAGAGTATGAGGAAATGGAATTTTTGCATAGGTGTTTTAAAAATGCATCCAAATGATTTTTCATGACCCTTATGTTGTTATTAATTTCATGACTTACAATTGTCATGACTTTGATGTTGTTACTATTTTCATGACTCTTTTTTCTGCCTATGATTTCTGTTTTGAATTAAGGACTTAGGATTAGATTATTATGGGTTTAGTATATCAATAATTTATTTATAATTGTTGTGGATGAATGATGCATTTTATTTTGTTATGATAAAGACATTTCATAAAACGTCTCACGTTTAGTACAGTATCATTAATCATATCATGCATGGTCTTATTCACGGTAGACATTCAGGTTATTTCAGACATGGAATAACAGGTAAAGGAGAACAATCAGAACGCTGATTGGGGTTTGGCCAGACCACCTTTACCAATCAGGACTCAATTATCTTGGTGACCCACGTCAAGATATTGAACGACTTTTTCTTATTCCAAAGGAAAATATTTGAGGTCATGCATATGTCTTTCAGAAGAAAACAAAATGTGAATAATAATATTATTTTTATAAGTAAAAATTTTATAAAAATTGAAAGTGAAAGTTTTAACTTGAGATGTGTAATTGTTTTCACGTTTTATATTTTTTTTATGAAAGAAACTCCTTGAGACTGTTTTTCCCAGAACTTACTGAGATATTTTTATCTCACTCCATTTTTTTTTTATTTAGCAGCTGGAGGAACATGAAACATGAAATTAGCATCAGAATATCAGTTTCAAACTTGTGGAATTATAATTTGATGTTTTATTTTATGATGTAATCACACAATCGTAGTTATTTTCAAGATGTAATATTTTATGAATTTACTGAACATGTTGTAAACTATATTTATGAATGTAGTTTTCAGTTATGTTGGTGATTCTAATTTATTATTCACTATTAGTTACCTCTGTTTTATTAAGGTGTATGGGTCTAATTGTCATATTCTAGACAACTGACAATGGATCTTACATCTTAACTCCCATTTACAGTCTCCTCTCATTAACATGTATGCAAATTATGGTGCAATGGAGTTGGCTAGGGAAGTATATGATGGACTTTTGTCGAAACATTTGGTTGTTTCGACTGCAATGATTTCTGGTTATGCAAAACTTGGAATGGTTAAGGATGCTCGTTTCATATTTGACCAAATGATTGAAAAGGATTTGGTTTGTTGGAGTGCAATGATATATGGTTATGCTGAAAGTGACCAGCCTCATGAGACTCTTAAATTATTCAATGAAATGCTACGACATAGAATAGTGCCTGATCAGATCACAATGCTTAGTGTCATATTTGCTTGTTCTCATGTCGGCACACTCGTTAATGCAAAATGCATTCATACATATGCAGATAAAAATGGGTTTGGAAGAGCTCTGTCTATTAACAATGCACTCATTATATGTATGCCAAATGTGGGAGTTTAGGAAAGGCAAGAGAGGTATTTGAGAATATGCCAAGAAAAGATGTGATATCTTGGTCTAGTATGATCAATACCTTTGCCATGCATGGAAATGCTGATAGTGCAATACACATTTTCCATAAGATGAAAGAAGAAAATACTGAGCCCAATGGCGTTACATTTATCGGTGTCCTTTATGCTTGCGGTCATGTAGGTTTAGTCAAAGAGGGCCATAAATTATCTTCATCCATGATTAATGAGCATGGCATCTCTCCCACACGTGAGCACTATGGTTGCATGGTTGACCTATATTGTAGAGTCAATCTCTTGAGAAAAGCTATTGAGCTTATCAAAACAATGCCGTTCGCACCGAATGTTATCATTTGGGGATCCCTTATGTCAGCTTGTCAAGTTCATGGTGAGATTGAGTTGAGGGAATTGACTGCCAAACGACTTCTTGAGTTAGAGCCTGCTCATGATGGAGCACTTGTGGTTTTGTCAAACATTTATGCCAAAGAGAAAAGGTCGAATGATGTTGGACTCATAAGGAAATCAACGAAACATAAAGGTATCTCAGAGGAGAAGGCATGTAGTATGATTGAACTAAATAATAAGGTACATATGTTTATGATGGCTAATAGATATCATAAACAATTCCATGAAATTTATGAAAAATTAAATGAGGTAGTTAGTCAATTGAAGTTGGTCGGGTACAAACCTAGTACCTCGTACATTTTAATTAATTTATAAGAAGAAGATAAAAAAGAATTGGTTATATGGCATAGTGAAAAGCTCGCACTTTGCTATGAGCTATTTAATAGGAGGAAATAATAATGCATTCGCATAGTTAAAAATCTTCGAATATGTGAAGATTGTCACTCCTTTATGAAGTTGGTCTCGAAGATGTATCAAGTAAAGATTGTTGTGAGAGTTAGGACTAGATTTCACCATTGCAGCGGTGATATTTGTTCTTGTAGAGACTATTGGTGATTCATTCTACTGAATTATTACATTGTCAAATCCTCACTTTTGTGCATGTCTTGTACTCCTTTGTAGATATTTTTGCATGATTTGGAACTTAGTACTGAAGGTTCACTAATCACTACTACAAAATCATCTTAATTTTTAATTTTGATGAAAAATACTATGAATTTGATCGGAGGTAAACTAGTTTTACACTAAGGTCTAATAAATATCGAGTATGTTGTGGTTAGTTTTAAAATACAGTTATAATATAGTAGGTTTCTATGACATATGATGGGTTTGCATTGGATGTTCAATTGTGCATCTCCATTAAACTTTAAAAAGTGGAGTTGGATGAGAAGCTTTGACAAGATGCTTTTGTGATATAGTTTTGGTTATTGATTTATGTTGACCCTCTTGATAAAATAATTCCCCAACTTGTTTAGTGGGGGAGTAACTTAAGATCTCATTCAATGGTCCAACAAAACTATATTTAAATAGTGTGGCTGTCATTTGTTATATGCTCAATACCTAACCTAACAGTTAAAATTCATCAAATGTCTCTTGAATTTGGAAGTAAGTTAGCTTCTTTTATATTTAATATTTTCTATAAGAAAAACGGATACACTATTTTGTATTAATGTGAATCATTTGGAGATTATCGTTGTAAATGATGTCATGATGATATGGTTGCAATGTAAATCAGAAGCATTATATTTGAATGTTTTTTTTTAAAAAAGCAGAAAATATCGTATTATGTGTTGAATGCCAAGAAATTTTGGGAGAGAATGGTTATTCTCACACAAAATTAAATTAGAATTCCCTTGGTTGAAATTAGTTATTTGTCGCCAAGAAAGTAAAAAAAAAAACATAGAAAAAAAAGGAAAATAAAATTAACATTTGGTATTAAATTACAGTCCTTATATAATAAGACAAAATGAAAAACATAGCCACAAAAAACTAACTAAATTTTTATTCCAAACCGTACTAAAAAGATGGTGTGTCCTGTTCCAACCTTTCCAATCTCCTCTGTTTTTCTTTCAGCATTGCAAAGGGAAAAAAGGAGAGGAATCAATAATCACTAACTTGGGAAGTAGTGGTTGATCTCGTATTATGTTTGTTTGATGAGGATAACCAGTTGACCTTCTCGTAAGCATCTGTCTCATGCCATCAACAACACAAACTGCAGGACTCAATTTGCTCTTACGACAGAATGATGTGTGAGCCTTCACTACTTCTTCTACTGCAAAAACTCTTTTTCCTCTGTTAACTTCATCTCGAACAACTTGTGAACACAACCCACATAACCATTGTCCATCAAAATTTGACTTTCCTAATGTAATCTTAGGTGCAATCCTCTTTCAACTCACAACACTCGCACTTTGTTGATTCGATTTTCATTTTAGAAAAGAAAAAAAAACATTTTTTCTTAAATATCTATTTGTTGGTAGTTTTTTAAGGATATGAGAATAACACACATTCACCTAAACCATATAAAATCATTAAGTTTTATACAACACACTTAAAAAATGTTAAGACACAAAATTAGGATAGCCTAATTAAAATTTAGATATTTTGCTATGAATTTAATGAATGAGAAATCAAAAGTTTTGAACCACGTGACGCGTAATTCGAGCATTACTAGTAACAAGTGCTGGGGTTAATTCGCATGCCTTAAATTACGTCAGAGTCCTTGTGTTTTCTCTCTCCAACCATTTCCCTCTTCTCTCCTCTCACTTCGATTCATCTTTCTCTTCTCTCTTCCATATCATCCCATCCGCCGCTTCCCGTTCCTCACTCTCGCGTCTTTTCTTCACTATCATCGCCGTCCGCCGACGAGCCATTACAGGTTCTATCTTCTACCTTGCTTGTTTCTTCATATTTAGCGGGTTTTTTTGGTTCTCCATTCCACTATTGTTGAAAGGATAAAGAAAGAAACCCTTCGACTGCCGTCGAAAACCCTTCTTTCCATCTCCATTCGTTTCCACATCCCTTCTTCCACCTCTGTTAGCCAAGACATTAATCAAGACATGCTAATTTGTTACATGCTAAATATTAGGCATCATAACATAAAACTGCCTTGAACATATATCATTCTATAATAACTATGATGTGAAAGTTAGTTGAGCACTCCTACTGTTCTTTCATATTGTTTGAGAGTATCTATTTTGTTAATGCGTTTTTTTAATAATTGTGATTGATTGTATACGCAAGTGTTGTTTTGATGCATGTTCTGTTATGTTTTATGGTAAGAGCCATGGAATGGTTTGAGTCATAGAATATGTTTTAAGCCCAGAACCATTCAAATTGAACTTCTTGTTTAAATGTCTCTGTCTTCCTGTTTAGATACTTCCGTTTTCCAAGACAGGTCATGGATTGCTTGTCCCATGTAAACTTTTGGTAGTCTTGAGTGCATATGGGTTTGCACACTTAATTCTCTATTATATTGTTTAAGTGGCTAGCATTAACTTCAACAGTGTAGTCTTGTATTTGTGTTGGCTTATTTGGAGATTTGTTTTTACTCGTTATTGGAAAAAAGTAAAAAAGTGTACCACTTTCACCATGTTTGCAACTCATACACAACTCTTGCGTGACAAGTCTGCCTAGATCAATTCCAGTGGTAGACATTTTTAACATAAACTGCCTTGAACAATGATTGTACTAAATGTAATTTTTTTAATAGTACAAGCTAACTTTCACATTTTTGTTAGTTTAATAATTTCCCTCCTTGATTTTTTCAGTGCTAATTATCAATCATCAGTTTTGTTTCTGCTTAATCAAGGTATTATCAATTATCAATTATCAATCATCAGTTTTGTTTCTGCATTATGTCTATTGATTTCCTTTAATGTTTTTCCTTTTTTATGGAAGTTATTGCTTTGGTGCATTGTGGCATGTTTTCCTCGTCAAATTATGTGCAACCTTATATTTCTGAACCGACACTTGTAATTGTATGCAGAGCTTCAATGGACTACAGCTCTGAAGAAGAGTCAGATATCAGTGAATCTGAGATCGAGGAGTACTCTGAGAAACCATATGAACAGTTAAAGGCTGGGAAATACAAGGTTAAAAATTTCAATGGCACTCTTAGGTGTCCTTATTGTTCTGGTAAAAAGAAACAGGATTACAAATATAAGGACTTATTGCAACATGCATCAGGAGTAGGTAAAGGTTCAGCAAACAGAAGCGCAAAACAAAAGGCAAACCACCTTGCTCTGGCTAAGTATTTAGAGACTGACCTAGCCAATGAAGCAGACCAAATACCTCGCCCATCTTCGACCCAAGCTGTCAATCAACCTGTCCAACAAGATGAGAATTATGTTTGGCCCTGGACGGGCATCATTGTGAACATAAAGAGTCAATTGCATGATTCGGGATATTGGTTGAAGGAATTTGCTAAGTACAGACCATTAGATGTTCGCATATTCTTGATGAATGGTGACGTGGCTGCTCAGGCTGTAATTGACTTCCATAATGATTGGAATGGTTTCATGAATGCAAGTGAATTTGAGAAGTCGTTTGAAGCTAAACGTCTTGGTAAAAAGGATTGGAAATCAAGGGAGTTGCAGGCCAATTCAGACATTTATGGATGGGTTGCACGTGAAGATGACTATAATTGTGGAGGGCCAATTGGGGAGTACCTTCACAACAAAGGAAGGTTGAGGACAATATCAGATATTGTTCAAGAAGCATCTGAAAGCCGAAATAGTATTGTGGATAACCTGGCTAATGAAATTGATATTACAAATGAAAACCTCAACAAAATGCAGTATAAGTATAATGAGAAGACTATGTCCTTAAGTAGAATGCTGGAGGAGAAAGACAAGCTACACAATGCTTTTGTTGAAGGTTTGTATAATTTCAGTTTGAATCCGATTTTGTGTTATTGTATTTAAAGGCCATGTGCTTCAAGTTTGGCCATGTATGTTTTACTATTCTTGTATGTTGACGGAAGAGAAGAATAGAAAGAAAGAAAAAACTACATAGGTTTTAATGCTACAAAATTGTCTCATTTTTTTGGCAGAGTCGAGGAGTATGCAGCGTAAAGCTCGTGAGGAGGTAAGAAGGATCTTGGAAGAACAAGAAAAGTTGAGTAATGAATTGGATGAAAAAAGGCGGAAGCTTGATTCCTGGAGCAGAGATCTTAATAAACGTGAGGTACTAACTGATCAAGAGAGGCAGAAACTTGAAGAAGACAAGAAGAAGGTAATGTATGTTACATTTTTTTGGTGATTATTAGTATATGCCCATTTTGTTTTTTGTTTATCACGTACCTTAGTTTCTTATCTACCGTTGTCCTTGCTAAACTTTTGACCTTTTTTATCCAACGTCCCGTACTAATATCCTTGGGTGCTCTTGAGTTGAATAACAAAGTGCTTTATTTTGATCCTATTGACTCACTGTAAGTGAATTCCAACTTGGATTGGCTTTCCACCATAAATGGTTTTAGTTTTAACTACCTCATTAATGTTGAAATTCCGTCCCAACAGGGATTTGTAATTTAATATGTTATGTGATGTATTAGTGTCATTTTTTATTCAAAAAAGCATCTTTTAAAACCCACAAATAGCGGCCATATGTGCTTTTTGATATCCCACTTTCTAATCTTTACATGCTTGAGACGACATTAAAATTATCAGCTTTTATGTGTGCTTTTATATAATTCTAATGTTAATTCTTTGTTTTTCTAGAAAGATTCGAGGAATGAATCACTTTTGTTGGCTTCAAAGGAGCAGAAGATAGCCGATGAAAATGTCTTAAGGCTTGTTGAAGAGCAAAAGGTTTGCCTTCTATTGAGTCTCTTGGTTATGAAGAGACAGTATTACTGTAGCATACGTTGTTTATCACTTACCAATTACCATACATTGTGAGTGCCTTCTGCTAATGTGGATTTCCAAATTTCCAGAGAGAAAAAGAAGAAGCCTTAAACAAGATCCTTCAATTGGAAAAACAACTAGATGCCAAACAAAAGTTAGAAATGGAAATTGAGGAGTTAAAAGGAAAGTTACAAGTTATGAAACATCTTGGAGATCAAGATGATGCAGCTATCAAGAAAAAAATGGAAGAAATGAATGAGGAATTGGAGGATAAAATAGAGAGTTTGGATAATATGGAGTCCATAAACAAAACCCTCATTATCAAGGAGCGCCAAAGCAATGATGAACTACAGGAAGCTCGTAAAGAATTAATAGAAGTATGATCTCATTTACTTTCTCTCAATTTTTCAATTATATATAAAAAGAAATGTTACTCACACTCGTTGCATCCTTTTAACCTTTCTCTTCATGTATTCTTAAGTATAACCAACTAACTAGGTGCATAGAGTTCTTCATGCTAAGCTATATAGTACCTGGATAAAGATTATCTTCACTTTTCTGTAGGAAATAAGAATTTTGATATTTTGTTGTTCTGCTGTGAATAGAATATATTGTGGAGACTAAAGTTTCTCCCCTTCTCTTTCTTTCTAATTTCTATTGTTTTAGGGGTTAAATGAAATGCTGACAGGTCCTAAAACAAATATTGGGACCAAGAGAATGGGAGACCTTGACCAGAAGGTTTTTTTGACCGCCTGCAAGAAAAGATTCCCTCTAGAAGAAGCTGGAATAAAGGGTGTTGAGCTTTGCTCTTTGTGGCAGGAGAATGTGAAGAATTCAGCTTGGCATCCTTTTAAAGTGATCAGAGTTGATGATAGACATGAGGTATGTACCATAAAGACATATTTTGTGTTCTTGTCATAGTTATGCCTCAATAATGAAAGGTAAATGCTTATGAGCGCCCTAAGGGCATTGTTTAATAAACTTAAAGAGGTAAGTTTTTATAAGAACTTGTGTTTTTATTACATTGAGAAGAGATGTTTTTAACTTTTCAGTGAATAGTTACTTTGTTGGAATCCTTAAATAATTCCTTGACACTCATTAGCACGATCCATAAAGAAATAGTATATAGTATAATAATTAACACGATAATACTGTTGTATTGACACAGTCAGTTATAAATGAGGAAGATGAGAAATTAAAAAAGCTCAAGCAGGAATGGGGAGATGAGATATATTCAGCTGTTGTTACAGCTGTGAAAGAAGTAAATGAATACAATCCAAGTGGTGGATATACTGTTTGGGAGCTATGGAACTATAAGGAAAAAAGAAAGGCAACATTGAAAGAAGTTATCAATTATATTGTGGAACATATGAAGCAACTTAAGCGCAAGAGAACATAGGCAGAAGGTATGTTTCATATTGTCATCTTAGTTCTCGTTCAGCACTGATTTGACCCATTAATGAGTACTGAATCGATATTCCCTTGCTACCTTCACCAACTAAAATATAATTTGGAAAGAGAGGAATAATAACCTGGTTGCATCCATATGCACATGCAACAACTTTTAGACACTTGTCGGGTGTAGTAATGAATCCATATGCACATGCAACAACTTTTAGAAACTTGTCGGGTGTAGTAATAAATAATGTACTCATTTAGGCTTATATTGAATGTTGTCTAATATCCAGAATGAGTTTTTTTTAATTATTCAATATCTTTATAGAGTACTTTAATTCAATACATTAATCTTTTCTACAATTTGTTATTACTTGTGAATGATGAAATGATCGGTTTCGATGAGTTAAGGGCGTGACTAAGGTTAAGGTATCCGCGCGCCCTATTCAGTAGTATCTATTTGGCAATAGTTTGATTAGTTCATAAGTTAGCCAATAGCTTTTTTTTTTTGGAGAATTGTTGATCGATAGATTCTAGTTGGAAGTTTATAAATGAAAAGCTAGTTGATTGAAATTCAAGTGTTTGTTAAAATTAGTTGTGGAACTAATTGATAAAATATAAAATGACATAAAAGGAAATGTTCATATAATTCTTTATATACATTATTTACTCGAAAGTGTTTATTAAAAGCTTTTCAAAAGGTAATAACAAACTAGTTTATAAATTTTGTCAAATAAGCTAATAAGCTAAATATTTGCGAAACAGACTCAAGCTTTGCACCTGACATATGTTGGTGCTCCCTGTGTTGTGCAAATGCAATCATGGTATTAGAAGGTATTTGGTTTATTAGAACTTGGGCGTTTCAATTGTTCTTGTTCTAATGTCTATCATGGATTATTTTGTGAAGCAAAAGATGGAAATGAAATGGGGACTGAAAAAATTAAATACAGCAGCTTTCTTGATTTTTTATCTTATTTAAGATGGAAAAGTTTCTGATATTTGGACAGTTACATATAAAATTGCATAAATGCAAATTTCAATTCAGTTTTATGCCTGTTAAAGTCTTAATGAATGTGTATCTTGAGTCTTTGCAGGGGAGAACTACATCATTTCAGCAATGGGGAGTTGGACAGTAGGACCATTTTTGTGGGATTTTATGATTGTTGTGTTGTACCCTGAGGCTTTGGAGAGCTATAAATATGGCATTTCAATGGAAGGATGAAAGGTGGACTTTTTTTCATATGGGCTTCAAACTTCAGTGAGCTGTTTAATCTATTGTGGATTGGAACACCTTTATTCTGATAATTTTATTCCTAAAATTCCACTATGAACTAATTTAGGATGAAATGTTCTTGGTTCCGGTAGATGTTCACTGTTTATTTTATGCCAATGGGTGCTGATTATTAGTATAATTTATAATTTACAAATGGATTTGATTCATCCGGAGTGAGGGTTAACAAGGTAAAGTGTAATGAAAACTTTTTAGTAAAAAAAAATCAATAATGTACCAACAGTTGAAATATCAAAATTTTGACTTTGAAGTTTTAAAGAACTACATTGATAGAGAAGAGTAGAAATATTAATGGTGAATGGAATAGTATTTAATTAAAATGGAAATTTGAAACTGATTACAATAAGAAAACCAGAGCAAAAGCTCCTCAGTAGAGAGAAAACTATTCCCTCACTGCCTAACCGCTAAGGTAATAATAACTGCTGAATGCACGATCTTTTCCCCACTCCCCGTACTCCTTTCTTATTAGGGGAAAATACTAACTACCTGCCAGGTGGCCACTACTCCTTCTATCTCTTTTTCTTCCTTTCATACACCCTCCAAATTTTAGGCTTAGCGTAGTTTACACCTACCAACACATCACCCTCATTTGAGTTGGGCTTAGATAACATCCTATCATCACCCCCTCCTTCAAACACAGCCTTGTCCTCAAGGCTCAAATCTGGGAATTGAATTTTTAGCAAAAGTTCGTCCTCCCACGTAGCCTCACCCACATCAAGTCCCTTCCATTGAACCAACCACTCTCTCTTATGCTATCCAGCTTCAAATTTGTCTCTCCATGACAGAAATATTTTCAGGCAGAATTTCTCCCTTATCAGCCTCCAAATTTAGTAGCAGTTCAGGCGTGACCTGATAATTCCCAACAACCTTCTTCAATTGTGAGACATGGAATGTGGGATGGATTTTGGAATTCTTAGGTAATTGCAGCTTGTAAGAAACTTCTCCAACTCACTGAACCACTTGATATGGTCCAAAAAAACGAGGAGCCAGCTTGTGATGGATCCTCTGAACCACTGACTGCTGCCTATAAGGTCTTAATTTGAGGAAAACCCAATCTCCAACAGCAAATTGCACATCCTTTCTCTTCTTATCCGCATAATATTTCGTGTACTCCTGGGCCTTTGTGAGGTTATACTTCAATTGACGCAGTGTTTCATCTCGATCTCTGAGCTCTTGTGCCACCGTTTCCACCCTTGTTTCTCCCTCAAGGTAATGCACCAACACTGGTGGTTTCCTGCCATACACCACCTCAAATGGTGTGAAACCAGTGGACGCATGAAAAGTGGTGTTGTACCACAGTTCTGCCCATGAAACCCAATGAGACCAAGACTCAGGCTGGTCAGCCACAAAACAATGCAGATATGCCTCCAAACAACGATTAATCACCTCTGTTTGTCCGTCCGTTTGGGGATGATAAGCTGATGACATCTTCAACACTGTCCCCAACAATTTAAACAACTCCTTCCAGAAAATACTCACAAACAGGAGGTCGCGGTCACTAAGAATTGACTCCGGAACGCCATGTAACCGTATCACTTCATTCACAAAAACAGCTGCAATGGAACGAGCTGTAAATGGATGTTTTAGAGGAATAAAACGACTATACTTAGATAGCCGATCCACCACCACCAAAATAGCTTCATAACCATTACTCTTCGACAGGCTAGTAATGAAATCCTTCGAGATTTTGCTCCTAACCAATACTGGAATGGGAAGTGGCTGCAACAAGCCGTTTGGAGTGGTTGCAGCATATTTCTGACGTTGGCAAGTATCACACGCCTTGACAAATTCCTGCACCCTCTTCATCATACCATGCCAATACAACGTTCCCGCCATCCTCCTATATGTCTGAAGAAACCCCCGAGTGTCCCCCGTTAGGAGAAGAATGAAATTCCTTCAATAACTCCTCAATAATTGGTGAATGAGCAGGAATCACCAATCTGTCCTTGTAAAATAGGATACCTCATCTCAAAACATATCCTGGTTTAGACCCCAGACAGTTTCGGATAGCCTCAATAATTCTCTTTAACACTGGATCCTGGAGCACCTCTTGCTGCAAGCTGTCCCCCTTGCTGCCAAATTGGGTAAGACAACATTGTTTTAACTTCACAGTCCTCATGCTGCCTAGATAAGGCGTCAACAGCCTTGTTCTTCACGCTTACCTTATATACTAGCTCAAAATCAAAGCCCAATAATTTCATTATCCACTCTTGTTGATTGGCCGTAGTGATCCGTTGTTGAATCAAATGCCTCAAGCTTTTTTGGTCAGAGTAAACAACTAACTTCCTACCCAACAAATAATGACGCCAATGTTGAATGGCCAGCACTAGTGCCATGAGTTCCTTGTCATAGGTTGACTTGGACAACTTGTTGGCAGAAAAAGCTTTACTAAAATATGCAATAGAATGCTTTAATTGCATCAGCACAACACCGACCCTTTTTCCAGCGGCATCACATTCAATTTTAAAAGGAAGTTCAAAATTTGGAAGTGCAAAAATTGGGGTAGAAGTGACAGCTACCTTCAATTGCTCAAATGCAGTCTCAGCAGCTGCGTTCCACACAAAACCATCTTTCTTGGTTAGCTCTGTGAGAGGTCTTGCAATTTTACCATATTTGGCAATGAATTTTCGATAATAACCTATCAATCCAAGGAATCCACGTACCCCTTTCACATTTCTAGGAGTAGGCCAATTAATTACACTAGTTACCTTCGAGGGGTCCACTGCCACACCTTGCTCTGAAATTACATGGCCCAAATATTCCACCTGTCGCTGCCCAAAAGCACATTATTGTTTGTTCACCACAAACTGGTGTTGGTGCAGCACCTTCAAAACCTGCTCCAAGTGTTTGATATGTGTTGGCCAATCAACACTATATACTAAGATGTCGTTAAAGAAAACCAAGACAAACTTACGTAAAAAAGGCTTGAATATTGCATTCATCACGGATTGAAATGTAGTCGGAGCGTTGGTCAATCCAAAAGGCATTACCTAGAATTCGTAATGACCTTCGTGGGTACGAAAAGTAGTTTTGTGAATATCGTCCTCTTTCATGCGAATTTGGTGGTACCCAGATTTCAAATCTAACTTAGAAAAATACCCCGAGCCAAACAACTCATCTAGTAATTCATCTACTACTGGAATTGAGTGTTTATCTGGTACGGTAACCTTGTTTAAACCACGATAGCCGACACACATACGCCATGAACTATCCTTCTTTTTCACTAAAATGACTGGACTAGAGAAAGAACTAGTGCTGTTGCACCCCTTGTTGGAGCAGTGTGTTAATTTGCTTCTCTATCTCATCTTTTTGGTAGTGTGGATACCTATAAGGTCTCACACTGACCGGTTCCGCACCATGCTATAAAAAAATGGCATGCGAAGTGTTCCTCACAAGAGGAAGGCCTTCGATCTCCTTAAACACTACAACATACTGACTCAACACTTGCTGTTAATCTTTGGATTGCCCCCTATGTATTTGTCCGCCACCAACCTCCATAGAGGTAGACCAGCCTCCGCCATTAGCTTCTCTATCATTCCTGATCACGCATGCAGAGTTGCTGCCCTGCCCTTTGTAGACAGGCTTTGCAATTGACCTCGATGACTCCATGATTGAACACCATGGACATCTCCTTCCAATCCATAATGACCTTTCCCAATGTTTCCAACCACACCACACCTAAAATCAAATCAGCTCCAGTTAAACCCAACACATAAGCTTCAACAGTAATGGTGATACTTCCCAATACCAAGGGCACCCTTTCACATTTTCCCAATGTCAAGATACGGTGACCATCCCCCAATCGAACACCCATCGGAGTTGTCTGTAATACTGATAAACCCAAAGCCTCCACCACCGTAGGTGCAACAAAATTATGAGTTGCTCCACTGTCAATGAGCACAAGAACAGACACGCCATTAACAAAACCCTCCAATTTCATTGTGCGAGCGTGAAAGCCATTCACATTATGGAGTTCGAAAACCCCCAAGCCTTACATTCCAGTTCCTCTAGATGCTTTTCTTCCTCCGACTCAGCCTCTTCGACAACAATTTCTCCATCGCCGTCGATAGTCTCATCATCACCCAAAATAACCAATCGCAAATGTTTGCCAGCACATTGATGCAGTGAATCTCTGAAACGGGCAAATGACGAACTCCCCGGTTGCGTTCGCCCTGAGAACGACGAATTTCCTCGCTGTTACTACCGCGCGAACTCGTAGTAGAGGAAGTGGGTCCCGATGCACCCGAAAAAGTGGACGAGCCTGAATTTGGGGGGCGGGTTGGACTCGAATTCCATAGAGATCTAGAATTGGATCGAAATTGAGAACCAATTGGGTCTATATCACGCTGGGCCCAAGACTTCTGAATATGAGCCCAAGGAGGAGGTGGGCCCGATGTGTGGTGCACTCCTTGAGTCTGACCCGATGGCGTCAAAGCAACAAACTCATTCTCCACGTCACGTGCGAGTTGCATAGCCTAGCAACGAGTCCTGGGTTTGAACGTACGAACACGAGACTTGAAATCGTGACGCAATACACCCACAAAATAGCCAAGGAACTGTTGTTCAGGAAGGCGTCCGCACTGAGAAGAGTACAATTCAAAGTCTGCAACATACTCCTCCACAGAACCTTGTTGCTTGAGTTCTTTAAGCTCTTCGCAAGGGTTATCCAAACGACCTCCTCCAAAACGCAACATCATGGATTCCTTCAGATCTTCTTATGTCAAGGACTCTATTGAATCCCTCCGCAAATTAAACCAGTGAATTGTTAGGCCCTCCATACTCAATTTCGTGAGTTGAATGCGAACTGCCTCGGAAATGCGTTGAACTTCAAAATATGTTTCGGCTCGCGTGATCCAAGCAACAGGATCTTCACCATTAAAAGAAGGCAATTCCACCTTCTTCGCAGAGACGATATTCGTCAAGAGAGGGCGTGATTGTCTCTGCATTGTGCTCAAGTGTGGCCTGCACCAACGTGCTGCGAATTTCATTGTGAATTTCTGCAATAACCGTTTCTCGTAGTGACACAAAACCAGACTCCAAACTCTCCAAACAGAGTTCCACGACAGTTACTCGGTCAGTCATTTTAGGGGGCATTAACAAGGGCATGTTGGTCCAATTGATAGAGCAGAGTAGAAATATTAATGGTGAATGGAATAGTATTTAATTAAAATGGAAGTCTGAAACTGATTACAATAAGAAAACCATAGCAAAAGCTCCTCAGTAGAGAGAAAACTATTCCCTCACTGCCTAACCGCTAAGGTAATAATAACTGCTGAATGCATGGTCTTTTCCCCACTCCCGGTACTCCTTTCTTATTAGGGAAAAATACTAACTACCTGTCAGGTGGCCACTACTCCTTCTCTCTCTTTTTCTTCCTTTCATACACCCTCCAAATTTTAGGCTTAGCGTAGTTTACACCCACCAACACATCACCCTCATTTGAGTTGGGCTTAGATAACATCCTATCATACATACTTTGGATCATATAACTTGGGAGATAAATCATTATCTTCTAAATAAAATTGATAAATCACGTGTACAACTTTATTATGATTTTTGTAAAATTTTCTTGCTTTGTCTGATAACTTTGAACAAAATTGTTTTTAGTATGAAATTATCAAAATACGTTTGAATGTCAATATATACTTCTCGGTAGACTTAAATATTTTGGCTTTATACACATCACATAAGTTTTTCTAAAGTACAAAAAAATTCTGTCTTGTACAAGTTGCTCGAGGGATGTGGATTCTTTGCCCGGAGAATAAACTTTTGACAAATCCACGCTTGCACTTGGCTTCATTATACACTTTGGATTTATAATGGAGAGTAATTATAGCATGGGCCACCATAGAAGGTGTTTTGTAAAAGTTAATCTTGTTTTAACTTTAAACTAAAGGGTCTGACAAAAACACATTATGACGAGGACAAAGAGGGAATTGATGACGTGTCTAGTGGGATACAGGTGTACATAAGTTTTGTAGATGGTATGTTATATAATCTAAGAAATGTGAGCAGAGGGAGGGAAGTTCTCTCTGATTTGAGTGAGCACAACACTTAGGAAGTAAAGGAAGGTTTGTTTCGTTTGCTCAATTTCCCTTTTATCATCAATAAAATACACTATCATCCATCAATTAATTTCTCATTAATTTTTACTTTTGCATTTATAAATTGATATTGATGGAGACAAAGCACGAGTCCTCATCCCGTATGTAGGGGATAGGTTGGTTAGGAGAGATGGGATAGCAAATTATGTTAGTTGTGAGCATATGGAAGATTCTTTGGGACACATAGTGCACCTAAGGTAAGGAAAATGTAAGTTAGAAATTCTAAGAAAGGTGAGCTGCAGGAGTGGGGGAAAAACATGAGTCCCCATTCCTATATAGGGGAGAGGTTGGATAAGAGAGAGAGGATAGCAAATTCTGTTAGTTATGAGCAGAGATAAGATTCTCTCTAATTTGAGTGAGCATAGCTCTCAGGAGTAAAAGGAAGACTTTTTTCCTTTGCTCAGTTTCCCTTTTATCATCAATAAAACACATTATCATCCGTGATTAAGCTCTCATTAATTCTTACTATCGCATTTATAAATTGAGAACCTATCAATTTGGTTCGACCTGTCGGATACATTACAAATTAGTGAGTGAACAACGTTTTTTTTTTGTGTGAATGCCCCCAAAGAAGAAGATGGATAACAAGGTTCATGTATTAGAGAACTGAATGTCAACCATTGAGGTTGCAATTGCTGAGATGCGAGCACAAACGACAGTAGATCAAGAGAGGCTTATCTCTCTCATCACTCATAGCAAGGACATGGGTGATTCTGTAAAACAGAAGACTGATAGAGACTCGAATCACGCTGACGATGAGGAAATCAAGAAATTGATCCAGAAGCTGTAGGGAGAGAAACTTGATGAATTCCATCAATTGGTGGAAAAAGATTGAACTCCCAATGTTCACCAATAATGATCCCGCTAGTTGGATTGCTTGAGCGGAGGTTTATTTTTTATTGCAGGATCCGAGTCCTGAGATCAAGTTTAGTTTGACTTAACTCTGTATGGAAGGATCTACCATTCATTTTTTCAAAGCACTTGTTGAGGGCGAGACTGATTTGACCTGAGAAGTTTTCAAAGATACATTGTTGGTCATGTGAATGCGTTTGAATAGCTTTCATCGTTGAAGAAGGCAATCTGGAAGAGTACATCCAAGAGTTCGAGAGATTGGTTGCACAGGTATATCGTTTACCAGAAGCTCAATTCGTGAGATGTTTCATCTATGGCATTTGTAGTGGAATACGTGGAGGAGTTCGTAGCATGAAAGCGCTAAGTCCAATCTCACGTGCGAAGATGATGAATCTAGCACGTGCTCCACAAAAATATAGGAGAAAAGGGTTGGTTGGAATGGGCCTCGTGATTATGGCCCTAAGGGATCCCGATTGGGTTTTTCTTATATATCTAACCCTAATTCTGAATCCAGGTCAACTTAACCGGGTTGAGCACAAAGCAGTGATTGGGTCATAGTCAAGGGATCCAAAGACAATGAAGAGAATGAGGAAACAGGTCGAATAAGAAGTTTGAGATCCGTCAAGAGTACATCCTCGTCCCTAATGCCCAAATTGTCAGCTTCGTGTAATGGTGATGAAGGACGACGACGACAGCGTGATGCAAGTCCTTGCAGCTGATACAGATGAGAAAGATAAAAAAGTCGAATTCAACATTATGAGTTTGGTTCAGATTGATGATCCCAGTCCCAGGGAGTTACATAATGTGCACACCATCAAGTTAAAGGTCGAGTGCAAGGAGTACCTATATTGGTGTTGGTAGACATTGGTGCGATGCATAATTTCATCTCGCACAAGTTGGCGAGATCAATGGGATGGCCAATGGAAGAAACTACTCCTCTCAATGTCAAATTGGGGGATGGGTTTAAAGTGATGGCACAAGGTGTTTTTTTGGAAATTGGTGTTGGATCTGGGGAACATGACAACCTTTGATGCTTGGTTGTTCGATTTGGATGGAATTGACATTGTGTAAGAATGTCTTTGTTAGCTTCCATATAGGGCATGTGGGTCGATTGGACATAAAAGGTGTTGCGTTTACCCATTGACTCTCAATGGGTGGAGTTGCGTGGGGAAAACAGTGAACATAAAAACCAGTTGGCCTTACAAAATTTGTTGGGAAGACCCAAGCTATGGTACAAAGGATTTTTTTATTTGCAAGAGCACAAGAGGAGCCAAAGGTTCTTGAGTTGAGCAAAATAGTAAATGATTCACATTTGACCCCTCCTCGTTAGATTCATGAACTATTTGACCCCTCCTCGATATTTCAAGCTCTAATGAATTACATTTTTAAGGCTCTTCTAAGAAAATATGCGTTGGTACTTTTTGATGACATATTAGTGTACAACCCGAGTTTGGAAGACCGTCTCCATCATGTATTCTCTGTATTGAACATTTTGCAGCAGCAAGGTCTGGTGAATAAAAAAAAATACAGTTTTGCGGAAGCTAATGTTGAATATTTAAGGCATATCATCTCTAGAGAAGGGGTAGCGATGGATCCCACTAAGGTGTTGAGTGTTTTATAGTGGCTCACTCTCGAAGAATGTGAAAAGAGTGTGAGTGTTCTTGGGGCTTACTGGCTACTACGGTAAATTCATCAAAGACTATGGAAAAATGGAGAGGTCATTAACTGAGCTGACTAAGAGGGACAATTTTAATTGGGGAGAAAGTGTTGAGCAAGTCTTTCAGCCGTTAAAGCAAAAGGTAGTGTATCCCCTGGTTTTAGCACTTTTAGACTTTCAAAAAGAATTATTTATTGAGAGTAATGCTTCAGGGAATGGGTTGGGTGTTATCTCAATTCAAGAAGTGAGGCCAATTGCTTATTTTAGCAAAGCCTTATGAGAGGGAAGTTTGACCAAATCAACATATGAAAAATATCTTATGGTTATGGCTCTTGGTATCCAACATTGGTGTCCCTACCTTGTAGGGCAAAAATTTATGGTGTGAACCAATCAAAAGAGTCTAAAACATATGTTATCATAGAGGATTTGCACTATGAATCAACAAAATTGGGCAACAAAGCTTCTTGGATATCATTTACAGGCCCAAAGTTGAGAATAAAGGTGTAGATGCATTGTCCCGTATGCATGATAGTGGGGAAATGACTTCCTTGATACACGTACCTGAGTGGTTGGGTAGGGCTAAAGTGATTGAAGAGATCCATAAAGATGTTTTGCATAAAGTCATTTATGCGTTTAAGGAGAACAAACTGGTTCGACTTGGGTTTTCTTATGTGCGGGGGGTGTTGTTGTATGCAGGGAGACTGATGATTTCTGCACAGTCTCCTTGGATACCGATTATCTTGAAAGAGTTTCATTCTACCCCACAGGGTGGTCACTTCGGTTTCCATCGCACTTTTAGACGAGTAGCGCTGAATGTGTATTAGATTGGAATGAAGAAAACTATTTAGCAATATATGAAAGAATGTGATACTTGAAGTAGCAATGTCAATTTACAAAAAATGGGGGGTTTTTAAAATTTCCTGTTAAAAACTTAAGAAAATAACTCGAGATTGATCTTGGTTGTGAAAACAGAAAACAGAGAACGTTCTTGGTTCTGATAACAGAAAATGAAAGTAAATAGAGATAAGGGAAGAAATATCACACAACGAAATATCCTGGTTCACCCAACTCGTGCTACGTCCAGTCCTCACAACTTGTGAGATTTTTCACTAAGTGTTCAAATGGAGAACGTTCTTGGTTTTACACCACTAGTTCAGATCAACCTTGATCTGTTACAAAGTAAATCCTTTCCACCCAGAAAGGAGTTCAATTAAGTCACCTATCAATCTTTAGAGAGGATTTTACACTTCACCTTTTAATCATAAAAAGATTTTCTATAAACTACTCAAACTATAATCAACACTTATAGTCTTGAGTTTACACAATAATGATTTAAAGTGTTTGACAAAATCTGAGTAATCTCAACACTTGTTTGAGGTTAGATTCTTTACAAAATATTCAGTAAAATAATAACAAGAGATTTGAGTATGAATAACACTGATTCTTTTGATAGATGAGAGACTTTCAAGTGTATGAATGTAAGTAAGTGATGAATTTCTTAGCACTTGAAGTTCTGATTTTTTCCATGAGCTTGGGGTTCATTTTATAGGCTTCAGGTAGGTTCATGACAACTAATATGACTGTTGAAAATGGGTCCAGTTGTCATGTGTCAGATTTGTGAAAAAGTCAGATTTCAAACCAAGAATGATTTTGACTGAACATTCTTCGTCTTTTCTGTCTTCTGCAGTACTTCCAAATCTGATGCTTTCTTTGTCATCTTCTTTGGACAATGTTTGAAGGTTGCTTTATCAAGAGTATAAATGTCTCAAAGTTATGCTGACGTTTCAGTTTCAAGAACGTTCTTGAGTTATAACTTAGAAGCTGGAGAATGATCTTTGTCATTTTTGCTTTGGGTAATGCCTTTTATTTTTTGATCTTTTGGAGTGTTTCTTTTGCTAATGTGAGATCTGTACATTCCTTGTAGAGTACTGGAAATGCATTTGTAAATTGCAGGAGTTTTTCTTGCATTAACAAATGATTTGAACTTTCTTGATGAAATGAAAAACGTGGAGAACGTTCTTGTTTTTTCAGTATCTTGTGAAGAACGTTCTTGGTTCTGGTTGTTCATTTTTTGCTTTTTCCTTAAACTGATTTTGCTTGCATTGCTTAGTATCTATCTTGGGTTATCACACTCAAAAACACATGTTAAATTAATACATCATTTAGAATCACACATAGAGTCTTAATTAACCTTTGTTTGTTTACATCAAAACATTTTTTGAGATTTTGTCTTAACAATACTTGCCAACGTCAAAAATACGTTGTCTCTGCCCATGGGGATTTGTTACAGCCATTGCCAATTCTGGAACAGATTTAGGAAGATGTATCGATGGACTTTATCACTGTTCTTCCTAAATCCAAAAGGGGTTTGAAGTGATCTTTGTGGTGGTCGATCGGTTGTCCAAATACAACTATTTCCTTCCTCTCAAGCGTTCTTTTAATGCATGTGTGTTGGCAGAGGTGTTTACTAAGGAGATAATGCAATTTCATGGCATTTCTTTTTCCATTGTGAGTGACTGCGACCCTATCTTTGTCAACAACTTCTGGTGTGAATTGTTTAAATTACAAAGGACCTTGCTGAAAATGAGCACCGCTTACCATCCACAAACGGATGGACAAACGAAGGTCATTAACCGTTGCTTGGAGACATATCTTCGCTGTTTTATAGTTGATCAACCTTAGACGTGGGTAATGTGGCTTCCTTGGGTCGAATATTTGAACCATACAACGTACCACGTCTCTATGAACTCGACTCGACTCATACGGTTCCTTCAAAGGGAGACGAAGGTAGAAGCAATGAAAAATGAACTTGTTGATTAGGACGATGCTTCGAGACAATTGAAGTACCATCTCGATTGAGCTCTTTGACGCATGAAAGACCAAGCTGACAAGAAAAGAAGATTTGTGAGTTTTACAATTGGAGAGTGGGTCTTCTTCAAGTTGAGGCCACATGTGCAAAATGTTGTCGAAGAACGCATCAATCTGAAGCTTGCACCAAGATATCATGGGCCTTTTGAGATAATGGTACGGGTCGACGCAGTTGCATATTGTCTCTAACTACTTGCTACAGCTTGCATTCACCCAGTGTTCCATGTTTCATTGCTTTAGAAGGCAATTGACAATTGCCAACTTGCGAATGAGTTTGTAATGCTGACATAATTCCCATCCCTCATACTTAAGGACAAGTCTATGACTCAAGGGAGGAGTGTTGATGCGGACAAGAAGGAACTGATGACATGTCTAGTGGGACACATAGTGCACCTAAGGTATGGAAAATGTATGTTAGAAATTCTAAGAAATGTGAGCTGGCAGGAGAGGAGGAAAAACATGAGTTCCCATCCCATATATAGGGGAGAGGTTGGATAGCAAATTCGGTTAGTTATGAGCAGAGAGAAGATTCTCTCTAATTTGAGTGAGTATAACTCTGAGGTGTAAAAGGAAGGCTTGTTTCCTTTGCTCAACTTCCCTTTTATCATCAATAAAATACACTATGGTAGTGAGAATGAATGAATGGTGGTATATATTTCATTGGTACCGGGTTCAATTCTCAAGGAAGATAAAAACTCGTTAATTTCTAACTAGGGAAAAAGGGGAGCGAGAAGATCGTGAATAACAATGTCAGTCAATGGGGTGGCCTGTTACAAGGTATGCCTTCGTTGCACAGTCAAGTCGACCGTCATGAAGTTTCTTAAACAACGCAGTTTTCAACCATTCAAACGATATGAAACACCTCTATTGGTCATAGTCTCATTCATAGCTTTTGCCTCATCAACTCCCAACAACTCAACAACAACAATTGCCACGTTTTCACTCATGTTAGTTGGAGGTGTGAACAACTTTCCATAACATGGTATGCCCAACAGACCCATAACATCATCAAGAGTAATAGTCATCTCACCAAATGACAGGTGAAATGAACTAGTCTACGTGTGTCATATTCAGCTAAAGTAGATATAAGATTATCATCAATCATATGCAAACTACATCGATGCAGATGACGTAACCATGATCTAATAATCCATTTATCTATTTCAGCAGGTAATACATATCTAGTATCCATGAATTTGTCTTGTTTTTTGCCATTTGAAACAACTTTCAATGCACGTCTATCCTATTTAATTAAAATAACACAATAAATTATATTATTAGTTAGTTTTCTATATATATACTAAATAATATTATATTATACATATATTAAACTATACTATATTATACATATACTATAAATATATTAAATTATACATACTATACTATGTAATAAAATAAATTATTTACTACTTGTACATTCCACACTCTAGCTACAATGTGGTGTTCACAGTCTTTAAGGATATAAAGATTGAATGGTCCTCTAAGAAACGCAGGATCCTGATTTACAGTTGCTCAAATTTAGGTTGAACATAATCCTCTTGACGCTTTTGTACCTCTTGTTGCATCACTTCATTCCTCCTTCTCCTTTTCTCAACAATGGTCCTCTTATTAGATTGTGTAGGAGATCGAATTCGAGAATGTTCTACGGTGTTTTTCGCTCATTTGCTCCTCACTAAAAAAATTGAATAAAAAATGAAAAACATGAAAAAAAATTTGAAAAATAAAAAAATTAACTCAGAAAATTCATTTTTTTTGAAATTTCCGATAGTTATATTGTATATCGAAAAAATCGAAAACTAATTTTTTTCGTGTGGAAATAACTACCGAAAATTTTATTTTTAAAATGTCTGGTATACAATATAACAACGAAAATTTTAAAAATTGAAATCTTCGATTGGAGAAGTTCAAAGAAAAAATTACTTTTTTTGGAAATTTTAAGATGTGGGGGTATGTTCCATTATCCAAATATGTTTTAAATTTTACTATTCATTTAGTGGTATTTTAGTAAGTTAAATGATAAAAATAAAAAATAAGAGGCGTAGGTATGGTAGGTATTATCTCTATCTTAATCTTATTATTAATGTCATATTTTTTTAATAAAAATGCTATAGCCTATGCGACGATATTATTTTCAGTTTGCTAATCAAGTATTCATCACTAGCATCTTGTTATTTTCAATTTGCATCGTTGATATAATAAATAATACACTAATAATTAATGGTTAAGTTATTTTTAAGAAAACAAAGTTAATTAATTAAGTTAATAAAACTATGATTTTATTTTATTTTAGGTTTAAATATGTCTTTGATCCTTACAATTATAACCGTTTTTGATTTTGATCCTCGTAAGTTTTTTTGTTTGGTTCACATTCCTACAAATATAGTTTCATTTTAAAATAGTCCTTCTATAAACTTTCATTACAAAAATTGTAACACCGTTAAACTTAAATATATTTAAAACATAATTTTTTTAACCTAAAAATAAACCACCAATATAATCAAATTATAATCTTTGTAAACTAAAATTAATTCTAAATATTTGATTCTTCTCCCCTAAAAAAATCTAAAATTAACAACTTCAAAATTGTTTCTTTTGAAATTGTTGGTTCAAGTTTAGAACATCAACAATGATAAGTTAATTGCAAGATAGCAATATGTATTGTATTAGATAGTGAATATATTAAGATAATATCGGTGAGTTTCTTTTTAAATTGTTTGTTCAACATTTTTTTTAATTTTTACCTTCTATTATAATCGTTTCAAGGTGAAATCTGCTTTGGAGATTTCTTAATTGATCTGATTTTTCAATTCGTTGACCAGATTCTTGGTGGAACCGGAACTACTGGAAATCGAATTGGGAATGTTAGTCGGAATTGAAAAATGATATGATGTGATAATTGATGAATCAAAATTCAATTCATTGATAACGAAAACAATCGATTCATCGTTTTGAACCAATTCCCAATCGCTAGCTTCAATTTCACGTTTTTTATCCATGGGCTCAAGAAAATTGAAGCGAATCAATCAAAAGAAGAAACAGGCATTCGCAATTTTGTACTAATATTGTATTTGGAACCCTAACTCTAATTTACGAAGGATTGTAGTTTTTTAGGGAAGAAGAATGAAATATGTGGTGTTAATTTTAGGTTAAAATTTGGGGATTTATTTTTAGGTTAAAAAAATTATGTTTTAATTATATTTATATTTAACAATGTTACAGTTTTTGTAACGGAAGTTGAATGAAATGATTATTTTAAAATAAAACTATATTTGTAGAGACGTGAACCAAATAAAAAAACTTACGAAGATCAAAATAAAAAAACGATTATAATTATAAGGATCAAATACATATTTAAAATTTTTATTTTATTTACAATTTCAATTTGATTGGTACTACAAAATCTATTTATAATCGGAGGACATATCTACCTAGTGTAGATTGAGGGTAATTGCTCCCACATATTTAATTTTTCAATCAATAGATATTAATAAATAATAGAGGTGTGCTATATGATACGACCACCGCACTCACGAAGTTGGAAAAATCTAAACTAACCAAACATAGACAATAACGCAATGTTAATAATATACACCTTATCACTTGCATGATAATATATAGAAGTTGTTAGGTTTCGTTATTTTTTATTTGAAACAATCGGTCTCTTCATATTGAATAATATATAGTTTGTCTCTACTATAAAAATAAGGAGAAGTCTACTTGTCACTTCCACATCCATACTTTCTATATCTATATATTTTTTAAATTTTAACTTTAATCCTCTCCTTTACACAATCACAATTTTTTTTTTAAAAAAAATTCTGTTAAAAATTAAAAATTCAGAATATAAAATAAGATGAAGTAAAAATTCGGTACACATCTATATATTAGAGATTTCAAAAACAAAATTTAAAATCTAACGGCGTATATCGTTTTCTTTTTTTATTTATTTATATATCAAGTATTTATATTAAAAAATGGAAAATTCAGTAACACAAATAAATATATGAATTTTTTATTTTAGACAAATAACCAATAAACACAGTTGTATATTGAATATTTTATTTTTTCAAATAACAGGTATTTAAATTATATACCAGTTACTTGGCTATCAGATATAACCAATATGTTGTATATCAAATATTTTCTAAATGCCAAATATCCAAAACCTTAATTTTAATTTATTTAATTATATTTTTTGAGGAATGAATTACGTTGAATTTGATAGATTTGATGCATCAGATTCGCCGACACTGAAACATTCATTACCGATCAAGTAAATTTTTAATATGAAATAATATTTATTTTTGTTATTATATAGAATATGATATGATTAATATTATTTTTAATATATATTGTTGCATATATTTTCTACATACGACGACGTGTTGCAATGGACAAAATCAATTGAAAAATAAAATGAGATAATTATTGTTATTATAACATCAGATACTGAAATAGAACAAAGAGGAATGAGTACAAAATTAACTTTGGGTTGTCAAAATGGTGGAAGGTATACGAAAGAACCAAATTCATTAGCATTAACAACTTCCAAATTGCGTAAATGTCCATTTAAGCTAAGAGTGTTACCATTGAAAGTTGGTGACAAATGGATAGTTAGTGTTCGATGTGGATTTTACAATAATCAGTTAGCAGATACTTTAAAAGGTCATACATATTTGAGACGTTTAATCGAAGATGGGCAAAAAATTGTTAATGACATGACAAAATACTGACATGCACCGAGACACATATTGAGTTCATTAAAAGACCGAAACAAGGACAATCTCACATGTGTCACCAAGATTTATGAGCAAAGAAGTGTGTATCGATCTAATTTGAAAGGTCATAGAACTGAGATGCAACAATTATTGTAGTTATTAGAAGATGAAAAATATGTGTGCTTGTATAGGAGACATTAAGACTTATATGTTATCAGAGACATTTTTTGGACTAATGTTGATTCGATCAAGTTGATGAATTTGTTTCCTAATGTATTAATCATGAATAGAACATTTAAAACTAACAAATACATGACACCATTGCTTGAAATAGTATGTGTCACTGATAAATCTATTTTTATAGGATTTTAAAAGGATTTTTACCCACTATCTTATCTTATTTTATAGTTTTGATTTCAACTTCTTCTTATTTATTCATTTATTTATTATATTTGCAGATTTGATCATGAGATGATAAAATAATTCAAATTGGTCAAATCAACTAAGTTTTTAGTGCAAAAATATCAAGTTTAATATTTCAACTTATGACTGCAAGAAGGAGGTTTGTTGCACACTTCAATTAGATTGAATTTTATGATAAGAAAACGTTGCAAGGGTAAGAGTGTTGTCAAAGGGAAGGTTGTTGTATAAAATTAGGATTTTCTTGCTATCATAAGGAGGGGAAATTAGAAACAGAAAAGGGGAGCTGTACACTAGAAATAGAATAAGAGGAGTAGAAAAAATGAGAGAGAGAAAAAAAAAATAATGAGAAACACTTTGAAAACTTAGGAGTGCATGGAGGTGGAGTAAATTTTCTCAAATTTTGGAGCAAAAAATCATATTCTTTGATGGTTTTATTTCTTTTCCTTTAATTGATGAACACTTCTATTATTTACTTTATTTTTTATATGTTAATGAGTAACTAAGCTCTCTTATAGAGTCTTTGCTGAATCTTGTGATTAAGATACCTTTTTACTATGTGTTAGTTTTAAATCCTAGTTTTATTTTATATTTTTGTTATTTATCTCAATTAAATTATTATATTGTTTTATTTACATGTTTGGGATGACCGACCTTTGCATGTCTTAATCAATCAATTGACTAGTGACCAACTACAATTAATTGGTACATATATAAGATAATTGAGATTAAGATTCTTGTATGATGAAACATACATATTAATCTTTCAATCACTCAACCTCTTGGTTATTTATGTTTTCTCTTAATTATATTTTTTGTATGATCAATCAAAGAATTAATTTAGGGAAACGAATATTACATTGAATGACGAATCTTTGTTAATAGTTTTAAATAGGGATTGATAATTGAGAAAATAAATAAAAATTCATATAAAACTAGGACTTGAGGTATTGATATTGCAAGTGAAATCATGATCATAGGTTTACTTTCCATTAATTCAAAGTTGTGTTGTTATATACTATCGTTATAATTTTTATGCTATCGTTACATTTTCGTTATCGTGAACGAACAATAATTTTTATTAGTCTAAATAATATAAAATCTTGATTAATTTGGTAGTTGTTAAATAAATCTCTATGGATACAATAATCTTATATACTACTACTTGGCAAATTTGTACACTTGTGGAATTTTGCGCAACAGTCACCTCAACACAGTTAATATATTATGTAACATTTGATCATTTGGAATATGTGAAGCTAGATAACTTTTGTTGGGAATTAGAGAAGTTAAAAACTTTTTTCTTGTAAGTGAACTTAATTTCAAAAGTGATTTTCACTGATAGAGACCTTGTCATGATAAGTGCGGTTGAGGTAGTATTTCCATCATCGATGACTTTGTTATGTTGTTTTCATGTTAACAAAAATGTTGGCTCATAATACAAGCAATATGTGTTGAAGGATAGACAAGATTAATTAATAAATTTGTGGAATAAGATTTTCTGTTCTTCTAGTATGATGAATTACCAGCAACATTTGCGACACTTTGAGATAATATGTGTTGATATTATCATGTTTGTTGACTATGTTAAAGATACATGGTTAACTCCTTTAAAGGAAAAGTTTGTTGTGGCTTGGACGAATCGTGTTATGAATTTAGGAAACACAACAACCAACATGTAATAAATAGCAAAGTTTCTAATTTAACGTAATTTGTCCTTTAAGTTAGTTGTTTATTTTTTTAACTTTTAGGTGTTTTTTTATTTGTGTATAGATCTGAATCAACTCATTGAAGATTAAAAAATATGTTGTAAGATAGTAAATGAGACTTGTGTGGGAGTTGGTATGTTGTGAACAACATGTTGAAGTCACAACTGGATAATGTCATAGCGTCGTTTCAGAAAAGTATCATTAGTGTGGAGCACAGACACAATAATTCAATTTTGAGGAGATTGCACGAGTTTGTATCCAAGGTAGGTATACCACACATTCTTAAAGAATATTTGAGAGTTAAATTGGTCGACACTAACAAAGCGACGTGTGGTTGTGCAATAAGAACAACAAATGGATTACCTTATGCTTGTGACTTATCATATTATAAAATCATATGTATTCATATCCCGTTGGACACAATTCATATTCATTGGAAGAAACTATCCACAAAGGTTAATCTCGAAGAAGAGTCTGGATCAGAGTTTGCATGTCAATTGGAATGGATGCATTGTAGAACCGATTTCAATCACTAGATGTTATTGGAAAAAGAATATTAATGAGTAAGGTATATGGACTTTCATTTCCAGATACAAATGAGCACTAAAAACTTTTCGAGAAATCTTCTATGTGTGCACCACCAGATAAAATTAAAACTAAAGGTGGAGTTAAGAAGAGAAAGAAGTCGAAGGATTATGACGTCCATCGCGATCCTTCATTTTTTGAGCATGTTGACATGGCTCAAGACTCGGAAAATCAATCATCTCAAAAGTCAGGTAAACAATCATTTCAAAAGTCAGCTAAACAATTTTCTTAGAAGTCAGGAAAACAACCATCTCAACAATCATGAAAGAAATAATCTATACAATTTATATTGAATCAATTTCCTCCATTTATTAATCCATACATTGAGGATGTAGTTAATGTTAAGGCATATGGAAATTGTGGTTTTTGAACTATTTCAACATTACTTGGACTGAAGAGTCATGGTCATTAGTTCGTCAACATTTGGACAAGGAAATTCATACACACATTGGTCTGTGTTCTTCAGTATTCAAGGGATGAGAAATGAGGTACGTGATAGCTTCCACCCTTAATATTATTTTGGTGTCATTCAAAGACATTGAATTTGAATTTCTTCTCATTAAGAGGTTCATTTAGAGCACTTGTTTCTCATCATGGTCTCATAACCATTGGATTTGTCAACAATAATCATTGGGTGCAAGTAACAAATTGATTTTATTTCCATTAAGAATATTTTGTATAATAATAATAAATTTAATATGTTGTAGGTAAAATTGAAATCAGATTGTCCGTTGCCACCAATTGCATGGGATTGGTCGGATTTTTGTAGTGATGATGCTAAAGTACGAGTGAAGGTGCTGGAAAATACAAGAAATAGGGAGGTTTGAATTCTGTTTACCATTTTATAAAAACTATTTATTTTTCTCACAAAGACTTTCTTTATTAAAACATTCAACTTACTATTGAAATAAGTTTAGCAAAAGTAACGTTAAATCATAAAGAACTAAAAAACGATAATTAAAAGAGACTAAAGAGACACAAATATTTTTATACTAGTTCACAAAAAACCGTTGTTACCTCTAGTTCTTTCCTTACAGATATATTTTGCTTTAGTATAGTCGAGAGCTTAATCCACTACTTCCAATAAATATTATACAAGTATTCTTAACTTAACCTCTTTAGGCTTTGAGTATTTTTCTATAGCCTCTCCAAGATTTTGTTCCCAAAACCATTCTTCAACATCCTGTCGTTGAGGTTGATTGTTGTACCTTTTCAGGTACCACTTTGAGAATGAAGGGGTTATGCCACTATCGGGCTAATTTACATCAGTTATAGTCTGTGTCTAATTTGACACAAAGTATGTTTCGAGGATTTTAACTATCATCAAGAGGATGTTACATATTCAATCCTATGTCAGTTCAAGTGTATGAAAACACTTTTACTGATTTACATCAATTCTTTTAACTCTCTACTGAGAGGATTTTTCATTCATCATTTTTTATGTGTTATTGGCTTTTTCAAAATTGCACTATTTTGTTCTATGTTGTGCTGGCTTTCTTGACATACCCATTTCATCTTAAATACAAGGAGAAAGTATCCATTGAGATGTTTTCGTTGAAGGTCCTTTAGGGTATGACCTTTGTACTTTTAGGGTCAGACTCGTGTATTCATTTTGAAGAAAGACAACTTGTATGTTCATGGGTTTCAGCAATTTAACCATTGAGGATAAATCTATTCGTTGAGCTTATAACTGACTCCCAGTAATTACTCCTTAAAATATGTATGACAATCAGAGGATAGAACAATCATAGTACTGTTTTATAGATCATTAGAGATAACATGTTATATGAGAAAACAAATTACGGGCGATTACCAAACGATGTGCACAGAGGGTACATTGATCAAATGATGTCTTGTAGATCATCAACTCATTAACTCTTATTAGAGTGTTGACTTTTACAGAGGTATTGACTTTGTCATAGCGTTGACTTTTTCAAAGGCATTGACTTCTAGTCTGCACACTTAACATATATAGTCATGAGATTGTTGCTTTTTATTTATATGTATTTGTTATCATTAAAATATCAACTAGATGATTGTATTAAAAAAAGCTTTTGCACTAACAATTAAAAACAGCATACACTACACACCTATAATATCTCTAAATATATTAAGATTTAATGATTACTTACAAATGTATATATTTGACTTACTTCAATGACATTAACAAAAATCAAACCAACAATTTATCAAATCTAATATTTATTTAATTTTACAACTAGATTAAAATTAGATAACGGTTCTAAAAATGATGGTCGACCTTGGGTATATAATCAAGTGTTTTTATATATATATAAAAAAAATTAGAATACATGAGATAAGAGTCTTTGACGGAAAAGAAGAATTTCAGGGTGATTTTAGCGCACGCACCTCAACATTGTGTAAGAGTAAACTTTTTCTATTTATTTTGATGCAAATTGATGGTAAGTTTTGAATGAATGATTTTGTCGTATAGTACAGCATAGAATAATAACAACTGTCCTTCCCTCTTATCCATACCACTCCACTAGAATACGCACTTATCACTTATCGTTTGATCGGAGCACACAGAAACCAAAACTCTCTCACCCTTCCCATACCTCAAAAGTCGCAAAACCCTATCCTATCCAATGCACAATATACATATAGTACTACTTTGTCTCGTCATCAATCAATCTAAAAAATTTTAATTTTCAATATACTATTAATTATTATTTTAAATTATTAACATCACTTCTAATTAATATATTCATTTTATATTTATAATAATAATAATAAATATATCACTTTTTAATTAAAATAATTTAATAAAAATATTATAAATCTTTTATTTTAACTCTCTAGTTTTTATGAGAGAAATTTAGTAATTTATAATTAGATAAAAAATAAATAAAATTTAATAAAAATTATTCATTTCAAAAACTCAAATTTACATTTAATAAAATTCATTAATTTTTAAACTCAATTACTTAATTTATAATTCTCTCTCCCATTTATAATTTTATTTAATATACATGAAATATTTAATGCATAATTGATTTGAGTGATTTGTCTTGATAATAGTGATTATTTTATTTTATTTTATTTGAGTTTACTTAGCTTAACTTTAATTCAATTATTATTATATGAATAATATATATGCTCGTATAATAATATCCTATATCCTATCATATGATCCATCCTATCCTATCAAAAGGAAACACAACCTTATTATTAATCAATTAATTCATCCATCCTAGCACAACACAATACACCAAACAAATTAACCACTCTCACACCTTGTCCGCCGTTGATGGAAAATAGTCTCCGCCGCCACCACCACCACCACCTTACAATCAAACCCCACATAGGAGGATTCGTCACAACACCTATAATCTCTTCTTCTTGTTTGAATTTTAGGTGTAGCGGCAACAGAGTAGCGTTGAAAAGGGTGATAAAGGCAAGTGGTGGTGCTAGTCACTGTGAATTCAGTAGTTTGAACTCTCCTTTGGAACCACGTTCCCTTGTTGGTAAATTCCTTAGTGGCGTCTTTCAGAATCACCGTCAGCTTTTTCATGTTGCTGTTCAAGAAGAGCTTAAGCTATTGTCTGATGATCGTCAGGCTGCACTTTCTCGTATGCTCCTTGCTTCCAACTCCGATCAAGCCTTGCTTCATAGGTTCCTCCTCATCACGCTCTTTTTCTTCTTTTTCACGTTCACCATGTCTATTGAAATTGATTTTGCATATACAATTAGTTTTGACAAAAGTGATTTTTAACCTCAAATTTCTTATTTAACCCAATTTTACGGTATATGTTAAATTCACATTTAACTAAAATTAATTTTATTAAACAAGTTCGTTCAAAACTAACTTTTGTTACATAGTGAATATTCTCTTTGAAAATGTGATACAATTTTTGTTGACTTATTTGTATATTATTTGTCTCTTATAAAAAAAATAATACTAAAGGAAAGGTAAATTATAACTAAAGGGAAGGTAAGATATGTTATACTATAGAGAAAAAAACAAGATGCAATTCTATGAACAAAAAATTCAACAGTGAGCAAAGAACTGTTCAATAGTGAGGAAAGATTAGAGCTTTAGCCGTTTCTGCTTGATTTAATGAATGGGGTGTTGGAACCAAGTTGATTTTATATTTAGAGTTTTGATGATGACAAAACTTATATTTTTGATAACAAATTTTCTTTATATTTCTTTGACTCCCCCTAAGTCTTAGTATCATTTTCTCTCCACTTTATCAAATATCTTTCTCAGTAGCAATGTAACACCCTCGAATGAAAAGAATCAAACATTTAAACCTCGTCTTAAATTCCTCGGTTTTCTGAAATGGCACAGGAGGATTGCACAGATAAAAGAGAATCAATGTGAAGTTGCTGTTGAAGATATCATGTCCTTGCTGATATTTTACAAGTTTTCCGAAATCAGAGTCCCTTTGGTTCCAAAGCTTTCTAGTTGTCTTTACAATGGAAGGCTAGAGATATTGCCTTCTAAAGATTGGGAATTAGAATCTATTCATTGCTTGGAAGTTTTGGATATGATAAGAGAACATGTAACTACTGTAACCGGCTTGAAAGCAAAACCGAGTGTAACTGATAGTTGGGCTACTACCAAAGTTCGAAAATTCTTACTTGCCCGCGTATACGTTGCTTCCATTTTATACGGCTACTTTTTGAAATCAGTTTCATTGAGGTACCATTTAGAAAGAAATTTATCTTTAGCTAACCATGATGTTCATCTTGGTCATAGGACATCCCTCTCATTTAAGGATATGTGTCCTTATGGATTCAAGGATGCAATCTTTGGTCATTTGAGTAACATACAATCCATAGGACAAGGTTTAATAAGACAGGAAGAGGAAATTGAAGACTTGAAGTGTTATGTTATGAGCTTTCACCCTGGTTCATTGCAGAGGTGTGCCAAATTGAGATCTAAGGAGGCTGTCAATTTGGTTAGGAGTTATAGTTGTGCACTTTTTAACAACCATGGCTCTGATTCGGTCGAGAACGACGACGTTATCTTGACTTCCTTTTCTAGTTTGAAGAGACTTGTCTTGGAAGCTGTTGCTTTTGGATCATTCCTCTGGGAAACAGAAGATTACATCGATGATCTATATAAGCTTAAGGATCAATAAGGTACTGTAAAGGCACAAGATGAGTAAGTTTCAATGTTTGTTGAGCGAATTACCCCTTGTAGTTGTATATATAGTGAGATTTGTTTTTTTTAGCTTCTAGCACACATTTACCTTGTATAATGTATAGTTTTAATTCTTAGGCTTTGTTTCAGTTGATAGAGATTTTACATATCACAGAGTTGTATATGTATCTATATATGTTTTTGAGTATTTTACAGCTTTTTTTATGATGTAATTAGAGACAAAAATTTTGTATTTACTTATTTGCACAGAGTTGGAGTTGACTTTAAAGACTCGAGCATGGAACCAAAACTCTGGCTTAACTGCAGAATTGAAGCATCTTTTAAATCTAAGTGTTTTATATTTACAAGCCTCTAATAATAGAATCTGAACTAGGGGAAATCACACACATTTCAATTATTCGACTAAGATTAAACGATTAAGATTTTATAGTAGTTTGAAATTAATATCGTTAAACTCAACTTTCTTTATAACTTTAAGAGTTAAATATGATAAGATACATAATGTTAGCACAAATGCTACTATATATATCGTCTTTTTCTTTCTAAGCATGGATTATTTTATCACATATAGATTAAGAAAGTTAGATAATAAATTTAATGTATTTATTTTATGTGTTAGATATTTTTAAAACACGTTTGAATATGAATGTATTTAGTTTTGATTTTTTATTTTTTAAAATAAATTACTAATACTAATATTAATTAGGGATGTATTTTTAAAAAATTAATAATAAATTCATTTAATAAATTAAAAGAAAATTTATAGAGTTAAATAAGTTTTTTTTGTCTATAGGTTAAATGAAATTTTAGTCTTTATAAAATTATTTTTTTTTACCTGAAATTATTTTAGTCTCTATATAATTATACTACAAGTAGTTTTGGTCACTACATAATTATTCATCGACTTTTAAATTTTTAAATGAATTTTTTTATACATATTTGAAATATTAATAAAAATATTCTCAACAAAAATCTAAAATAAGATAAATTAAATATGAATTTTTTAGATGGCATAAATTCAAAATAAAGTAATAAAATATGAATCTATAAATCAAATTTAAAAATATTTTTTGTATAATTTTTTTTATAATGTTATAATATGTTTAAAAAAATTATTAAAATATATATGTTAACAACTATGAATAAAACTAATGGATAATTTTTTAGAAAATAAAAAATGTGAATTTTTATAAATGAGCAAAAAATTTATCTAACTCAACTTTTTTTTAAGTTGTTTAACCCAAAATTATATTTACTAACAAATTATTTATAGAATGAGTGTTTATAATTTGAGAGGGGGAGTAAAAATGGTTTAGCCGTGTGGTTGTTTCATAGCAAAAAGTCAGAAATCCAATGGAGGAATCTGAAACAGAATATGCTCGTCTACGTGGCCTTTAAAACCAGAATCTTATTCTTAATGACTTTCCAATCCTTTAACCTTATCCATCTAAGAAGGGTAAAAATGTCTTTCGATTAATGATGAGGATGAAACCGTCTTTGAGCTATCAAAGTTAAGGGTAAAATCGCACATGCAAAATTTCTGTTAATGTTAAAGTTGTTGGATGGCATATAGGTAATCGCACACAACATTTTTTTTATTCAGTGTGGGGACCACCGTCCCACCATACTAACAGCCAAGCAATCCCTATTTTAAAATTTTTAAATATATGAAATAATACAATAAAAATATAAAATATTTATTCTCTCCATATTTTAATTACTCTGAGAACATTTTTATTTTATTATTTGTCAATTAAAATTTGAATAAAGTTAAGGACGAAAATGGATTTGATTAACATATAATCTAGTTTATGTCACCTGTATTATTTTTATATTATAATAATATTTTTTATTATGAATACTATTATATTAAATATTTTTTGTTAAATCAAAATTTTCAACCTTTTTGATAATGTAAGTATACTTTGTAAAAAAATAATAATAATGTAATACTAACATTATAAATGTTTAGTATATTTAATTTAAAATGATTATTGTAAATATAATTTAAATAAAGTATTATATATAACCTCATTCTTTAAAAGGGGGTTTTAGTTTATTAATTAAAATTTTGCATCACAATTTTTTTTTATATAAGAATGGATCATAATTTTAAAGGTTGTATTATTTGTTTATTTTTATGCACGAAATTTTTTTTTAAG
>JBBPBQ010000002.1:53879250-53948436 GCA_037974755.1 Cicer yamashitae | reverse complement strand
AAATAATTAATACATTTATATTGTTCTATCTAATGAAATCATATATATGTTAGATAAAATAAAATTAAATATATTTTTAATTTACATAAAATTATTGTATTTTTTCTTTAGTCGCTGTAACAAATTTAAGTTAAATTCTTTTAAGGAAAAACTAAAATTTTTAAATTTTAAAATAAAATACAATTTTTATTTCACATTGATATAGTTTTTGTATTGTGTTTTGAATGTAATGTTATAAGCGCAGTATTGTTTTGATGTTTATTTAGTTTGAGCAATAATTTTACGCTTTATAAAAAATATTAGTATCTCAAACACTTTATTTTTTTAATTTCTATACATTTTGTTGTTATTTTTTTAATGAATGTATTTTGTTGTTATGTATGTTATTAAAGAATTTATTAATACATATTATACGAGTTGGAATGAATAAATATAAAATAAATAAATATAAATTCTTTGGTTTCTTCTCCTTCGTTTTTCTTCTACGCCTTCTTTATTTTCTCTCTCTAAGCCTTTCTCCCTCTTCGCCTCTCTTTCTTTCTCTCAAAAATCAATTTCCATCACCTTTTTTCCGAGAATCTTCATTCGCATTGCTGATCCGTGCTTATTCATTTCTTGACCCTGCTCCGATTGTATCCAATTATCTTGTGCGTTTTTTCTTTCATTTTTCTCTTTTTAATTTTTCTTTTTAATTTTTTCTGCGTTTCGTTTCGTTAATTTCAAATTCTGCTTGTTTCTTTCTTTCTTCCCTTTAGGTTATAGCTGGTAAGAAAACTCCGATGCAGCTTGAATTATGATTTTTCTTTTCGTATTACGATCGGTTTGTTTTGTGAGAGAATGATGAATGAATAATGAAGATGAGTTTTCATTACTGGTTTGAGTTGAAGCAATTGTTTATGAATTTATTACAATGATCAAAATCAGATAATTTAGTTTTTTGAATTATTTCTAAACAGATTGTGTTGAAACGTGACGTTTGGTTCATGTATGATTGTTGTACATTGGGATGATAACTTTATTTTTATTTTTTAATTCCAGTATTCTGTTTGTTTCTGTTTTTGTTTATAGTGATTGCTCTAATTAGACTATCTTGACACACGTAGTTTCAGCCTAAAAAGTGATTATTCCTGAATAAAAAGTGATTATTTCTCACAATTGAAGCCTCACCAAAAGACATTAAGTTTATAATTTCTTTTTCCTCTTTTCATTTCCATTTTCTGTAAATCGAGCCTTGGATCTGGCTGGCTTATTAAATTTGGCACTTTACAGCTGGCCAATAGATTTTGATTTTCATGGGCAGGTTAAATAGAGGAGTCTAAGTTAAATTTTTAATGCAACAGAACATAGTTGTTAGGATAACCGTCTCCGTGGGAAGGTTGGTTTTCTGATCAGTTTTGTGCTTGTATTTTATTCTTGGGTAGATTGGATGAGCAAATGCCATAAAGCATTTGGGTCTTAGGGTAGTAGTAATTACCTTTTGAGTTGGCTTAACACGGTGTGATTTTTCATTGTTGAGTTTGCACAGTGCTTAATGTTGTACTTCCCAAGTGCACTTATTCTTTGCTTGATGTTAAGGTGGTAATTAATTTTTAAAGGGACCAACATTTATACTTTCCACTGCAGCTTATCACCTGTTTTCCAATATACTGATGCAATTTGAAGCTAATGTAATCAAAATGGATCGGCATTATAATATGCAAACGTTGCCACCTAGTCAACAGAGGTTCTGAAGGCTGCTACTCCTTGACGTACTGCTTACTCTTTGTGGATTGCTTCTACAATGAAAAGTGGATTATTGATGATATTAAATGCTTCATGCTGCATTTCAACTCTAAATCACATCTTTAAACTAAGTGCCAACACAGTGTCAACAGTTAGACACCTCTTCATGGAATCGGTTCCAGTCTCTCTGAAGTGTTATTGGTTATAGTGTTAATAGTTAAAAAATGGAAAGGTTGGTTTCTTCTCATTCATTGAATTGTGTACAATTGTTTGGTTCTCACTATTGTCAGCAGATTAATATATTTCTTGTTTGTCTTTTTCTTTAGGTATAAAATTTTGAGAGAGCTCGGAGATGGTTCTTGCGGTCATGTATATAAAGCCCGTGATATGAAAACTTATGAGATTGTAAGCAACTTTAGCTAACTAAAAGCAAACTTCTCAACTTGAGCTTATTCAAGTACTTTTGTTCTTCTAGCATAAATTATCTTTCATTGTGTCATGTTTGTCCCAAACTAACCAGTTTTTAACATTTTCCTTTCTTTATCTCTGTATCCTCAAATCTTTTGTATTTTGATTTTCATCTTTCTCTAATAAAATGATTCTTTAACAAATATTTGGAAGCATAATCGTTTTGCAGTATGACTTCACTAATTTTTTTTCAATATTTGAAGTGCTTCTATATTAAACACAAGGAAATATGAAGAGTAAATGCTTGAAAGTTTGGCTTTCATGATTAAATAACTTCTAACCATCTTTTTGGATGCATCAAGGAGTTTTGGTGGGTTTCACTTTAATTTTTTTTGTTTATAATGTATTATTTTCTGCAAGTGCATTGCATATACAAATTTTGACATTCAATATTACATTCTGTCTGTTCTCGAGCAGATCATAAAGAGTCTCTAAGGAGTCATAGATGTGTCTTGTAGCTCATTTAAGCATTGGAGTGCCTTTAAGAACTACCTCTCCCGCCGGAAAGCAGGACCACCATCAAAATACATCGGAGACTCCTCATGTTCTACACAAGAACACTATCTAATTGTATAGAGTAAATGTATAATATGTTTAAAGTGAGATGTGTCACTGGGTATTCTGTGGGTGGAATGCAATAAAGATGTTATACATACATTTTGTATTGAAGATCAAAACAGTTCTCTTTCATTGCATTAATTATAAAAACATGTTTTACTTTCTTTGACTCCCCCTCATGAGGTGGTGTTATATCCATAAAGTGAACTTTCTGATGTTACATTTTGGGATATCTTTTTGATGTTATGCTGCTATCCTCATTTTATCTATCAGGTTGCTGTCAAAAGGTTGAAAAGAAAGTTTTGCTTCTGGGAAGAATACACAAATTTAAGAGAAGTTAAGGTATGAACTATAGTAGATTTTTTGTACTCATGGTGATTAAATATACATTCTTCGAACTTAGTAAAGATTTTAGAGTTTATTTGGTTTGAGAGCATTTTTGTTACAAAATTGTTCCCTGATTTTCAATCAGGTATCTTGCTTTCATAGATTTGTATTGGTAACATTGAAATCAATAGAAATTTTTTTCTCAAACCAAATAGACTTTTATTTAAATATGATTGTCTCCACTGATGTGCATTGCATTCCTTCTGCAGGCCCTCCGTAAAATGAATCACCCAAATATCATAAAGTTGAGAGAGGTTGTTAGAGAAAATAATGAACTGTTTTTCATTTTTGAATACATGGTAAACAAATATTTATTGTCCAACTTTAATTTATTTATTTATTTATGATTTATATACTTAAGATTCATCTTGTAATGTTGAGTGATTTTTACATATCTTATTTTTCTTGATAGACATTTTTACATATCTTTTAACAAAACACATAAAGATCAAAATGAAGAGTGATATATTATCTCTTTATCTTGTAAATGTTGAGATAAAAATTGCTCATAGAGAGGAGGAGGATAGTAACTAGGATGAAATGATATTGTCCTAGAATTCAAAACAACAGAAATGGTTGAGAAACTACCTAAATGACAGGCTGAAATAATTGTGTGCACCCATTGACGAAAACCACTTTTAATATCCTAGAAGAACAGGGCTAGGACAATGTCCTGAAATCTTAATTTGGCAGAAAATGCAATATTGTTACACTCGGGGTACGCAACTTTTGAAGTATTGGGTACATGGTTGGGGAGGGTTATACAAAGTCAGTACGTTATTTGGGTTCGTGGTACGTTCTAATGTTTTAATCGGTATGCTATAATTGATTATTTTTTTATCTAGTCTACTTAAAAACAATAAAGTACATAAAGAAAAATATTTCTTTGGTCACTGCACAAATTATGTGACTATGGTAAACCTACTCAAGCTTAAGGTTGGATGGAGGTCTGTATTTACTCCTGCTTTAGCAGTGAGTGCTTAACACAACATTTCATCTTTCAGGATTTTAATCTTTATCAATTAATAAAAGAGAGAGAAAAGCCCTTGTCAGAGGAAGAGATACGATGCTTTATGAAGCAAGTGCTTCATGGACTTAGTCACATGCACAAGAACGGATTCTTTCATCGGGATTTAAAACCTGGTTAGGCATATAACTCCATTTAGCAAATTTCTGATGGTGCATTGTGTTTATGTTTCCAGTTCAATCTGTCAAAAGATTCAAAGGGATCATGATCTGATAGGAATGTTTTCTTCTATACAGAAAATTTGCTGGTGACTAATGACGTTCTTAAAATTGCTGATTTTGGACTGGCTAGAGAAGTATCATCAATGCCTCCATATACTCAATATGTTTCCACACGGTGGTGAGTTATCTTCTGATCTTCTCTCATGTCGTCTTTGTTAGTCTCTCTTTTAACACATCTTTGTGGACAACTTTGGATGCAACATTAGATATTTTATGGACATTTTTGTGAGTGCATTTTATTTAAGAGATTTCATCATCACGTTATCAACTTTGTCACATTTTGTTTTTCGGAATTTAGGTATCGAGCTCCTGAAGTGTTGTTGCAGTCTCCACGTTATACTCCTGCTGTTGGTAAGCATTAGTCTCCTGATATTGCTCTTGATTTTCTTTTTGAGGTGGTGAATAACAAACACAAGTTTTTCGCAGACATGTGGGCTATTGGTGCTATATTTGCTGAGCTTTTTACTTTGACCCCCATATTTCCTGGTGAAAGGTATTTCATGTTTTGTCTTTGGTTGTGTGCTACAGTGATGATGGATGGCTAGACAACTCATTTCACTTACGTATTTAATAAAATTTATTCATTTACATAAAAGCTATTTGCCATGCTGGTTACATTTGAATATTTTATGGAGCCATGTTTTCACTTTTAGTATTTATGGTTCAGGTTTTTGATAACTAATTTACTAATGGGCAATATTGTTTTTATCCTATCTGAATTATTTATTACATAATCTTTTGCTTTTACATATTTCCGTCATAAATATGAAACTTTCCTCAACCGTAAATTGTAGCTGATACTGACATTTGATAGCTAAACTGGAAGCTTCTTCAAAATAAACAACTATTTGGTTTTGATTCATCTTGTATATTCCTAAAAATGCACTATTGGGCTTTTTATCACATCTTAATTATAAAATTATTTTTCTTCAATGTCAGTGAAATAGATCAACTGTACAAAATATACTGCGTTCTTGGTATGCCAGATTCAACTTGTTTCACCATAGGTGCGAACAACTCTAGGCTATTGGACCTTGTTGGTCAAGAAGTTGTAAGTGTTCACATAACAGTAGTGCGGTCATGTAATATTTTGTTATTGTCTTTTCATTTCATCAACGCGTCCCATATTTTTAATTGTCATGAACCGTGATTGTTGTGCAGGTTCCACCTATGAAGCTTTCTGATATCATTCCAAATGCTAGCATGGAAGCTATAGATTTAATCACAGTATGTTTTGGTCAATAGCATTTTTCTGTCTTCATATCAATAATACAAATTTTGACTGTTCTATTTATGTCAAATAGTGCTATCTTTCAGTATCTACTGCATTGTGTAAATTTTGCAGCAATTGTTATCATGGGACCCATCAAGAAGGCCGGATGCGGATCAGTCACTGCAACATTCTTTTTTCAATGTAACATTTTCTCCAAAGCCTGTTCTATTTTACTTAATTCCTCCGATTTACTAACATACTGGACAGGTGGATACAAGGATTCCTTGTTCACTCAGTGATCCTCTCGAGCTGAAGCTGAGTTGCAAGAGTGAGGAAATTTCTATTTTCGTTCTGTATCATATCCTTCTTTTGAGATCTTTCAGTTTGTTAGATAAATACTACTATGTTAAATGCTAATTGCATTGTGATAATTTCTTTTGACACTAGTGTTTATTGCTTTTTTTCTGCATTGTTCTCAGGGGCAAAACCAAATCTTGAGCTGAAGCTGCAGGATTTTGGCCCTGATCCCGATGATTGTTTTCTTGGCTTGACATTGGCTGTAAAGCCTAGTGTTTCAAACTTGGGTATAGTATTAGTATATCTTAACTATTTATTTACTATAGAAAATGTAATTAATATCTGTTGGCCCAAGTGACTGCTTTCTTGCCACCCAATTTTTGTAGAATATTGTGGTTGGCATTGTTGCTTGTTTGTAATATAATGGAAATAGTCCAATTCTTTTGTTGAAATTTTCTTCTTTGCATAACAAATAAATTCCTATTTTCAAATTTATTATTTGTGGTGACTTCTTGATCCTTCTCCAAATGTGCTGTCTCGAGGGTTTAGGTGCCTCTTTTGTAAGCCAAATTGGCACAGATTGATAGCAAAAGTTCTATCGTACACTAGAAGTTGGCTGACTTTATTAATTTAATTATGACTTCTCATTTCTTATTTTCTGTAAATAAATAATTTTCATGTCCAACCATGTCATAAAAACTGTGGTTAACCTGTTCTTGACACCCCTCTCTTTTTATGATATAATTAGCAATTGTAATCCTTCGGAATGATGTTGAATACAGAACTCCCTAGAGTAATGATCTCATTCCCATTCTTTGAAACTTGCAATGGTATGTTATAAAAAGAAAAAGTCAAGGCTTTCATTAAGATTGATTGAATTGGTGAGAGTCTATCTAATAAATAAATAGATGTCTTTGGGTTGAATATTTATTTATCCAAATGTGTCTCATTTGAGGATGCTATATAGAGCAATATTCTTGTTGAATTTGTGTTCTGTTTTTTTAAAGACGCACATAGTTCTTTGAAATGTCTAAACTTTTTCCAATATTAAATTTTCTTCACTTTGTACATTTGGTAACCCTGACCTTTCTTCACATTACAAATTTTCTCTCACTATCTCCATTTTTTTCTCTCAACAGTAGACATTCCTGACCTTTTGATTACTGTCATTTCCTGCAGATGTGGTTCAAAATGCATCGCGGGGCATGGGAGAGGTTGGTGTACAGTGCTGTATATCCAGAAGCATATCATATTCCATTTATTTTGTTTTGAACTCCTATTATGATAGCTGTTTACATCTCGTTTGACGTAATACACTATGAAAATGCAGAATATGCTCTTTTGCTCGGATTTTAATGATCATTCAGACCAATCAGGTGATTCTTAGTTGCTTACCATCTATTTGCAATATAATCTTTCATAGTCAAGTTACCTATGTTTGCAGAGGAGAGATAGTGTTTACTTTTTTTAAAAGTTTGATCAATCTTGATATATTTTTCAGGAAATTTTCATTCTAATTCCATTCTGTTTTCTAATAAATGAATTATGTTACTTAAAGGATAAAGTACCAAAACAGACAGTGGAGAAATCCTTCTGTATACATAAATGGTAAAACTGTGTAGGTGTTGAACATTAAGATCTTGTGAGAAACAATTGAACCCTCTTACCAGAAAATAGAGAAGAAATCAATTGAACCCCCATATATATTTGAACAACTACCACAGAAATTTTACAACAATCAAATTAGCTGACGATCATAATGATACCAGGACAATCCTATATCTTGATTAGTGGCTTATTTTTTTGTTTATGGCATCTTAGATATATTTTGAACTAATATGTTAAACAATTGTTTGAAAATATGGAAAAACATTGCAATACTAATAATAAGATGTTGGAACTATCAACGAGGGTTGGGTCTAGTGAAAAGGGCTAGACTCTCACAATATGGTGAACCTAGGTTCGAATCATTGCGGGGAGAGGTACCCACATTTAGTGTCCGATGCGCCTCAAATAGGATCATCTTCAGTGGAGGGAACCTATGAGAAACCAAAAAAAAAAAGAAAGATGCTGCAACTTCTTACTTGACCAGATCCTATGTGCTGTGATGTCATCAGAAATTACTAAAATTTGTTTTGCCTAATGCACAAGCAGCCTTTGTTTATGCAATCTTGTGTTGACCTGACCCTAAAGGCTAAAGTTGCTTCGTAACTTCTACGAAGCAACAGTAATAACTACTTGAATAAGGTTTCTTTGGGTAAATGACTGGCTTGCAATTGGTCATTTTTGTGTCAAGGGACAAAATGCTAACATTGTGGAACTACTTGAATGAGATGTGACATTTCTACTTTTTCTCTTTTGAAACTTTTCTGTTAACTTTCATTTTCCTTGTACTTGATACTAACAAGTTCTTTTATTGTGCGATATAGTTTTTTGGACATTATTATCTCCTGATCAGAGTGGAGTTCACAACTCAGCAGAGACTTCATTATCATTGTCATTTGGGTAAGTTTTTGTCTGTACCACACACACAGAGACGGTGTCATTATAATTTGGCATTTATTTTTAATATTGTAATATTAGTAATATTTGAGGAATAAATATCACAATGGTATTGATCATAAGGTAATGTAAAAGTAGAACCAAGACTATGTTTCTGACTTTTAAATGAATAAAAATTAATTGTGATCTTGCTTAGTATATGGGATTAAATGCTTCATCACTTCAAAGAAATATAAGATGTTGAAATGGATTCAACTGCACTTTTTTTAGCTAAGCAACTCTATGGCTGCTAGAAGATTGAATTAGATATTAGGTATATGCATTACATTGTTTACCAAACTGAAGACAGCAATGCATGATTTGTCCTTTCCCTTATTTTGCATTGGCTTGTCTTCTTGACAGATCTGTTCAACACCAGCCAATTGGAGTTCCACAGACAGCGGGATTTTCTTTTCAGCCTTTGCAGCCTAACATCTTAACTACACCATTTTTGACCCTGTCTTCTCCGTACCAGCGTGGGCACTGCCTTTGAATGATTGTTTGAACTTTGAACAATGCTGAAAGATCTTGAATCTTGAGAATGTATCAAGCAGTTTTTATTCAAGTTAATTATTTGTACAGCTCTGTTTAGCATTAAAAATAGTTTCACATTATTGTGAAATATTATGTAATTACCTAACAATCTCTATAAAGATATTTGATCTCATTGGAGTTTGTATTTTTAACAACTTCCTCGTCCTAAATACCACTGTCTGGAAGTATACTTTTAAAAGGCATTATCAGAACATCGAATACTCTGATATCTGAAAGTTAACTTTTGGACATTTTATAACGAATGGATGGCAACTTTTGGACGACTTACGAGAATAAAGACTATGTCCTGACACTGTAAAGTTTTTTTTTCAATGACAATAAATTACAACTTGCCACCATATTGAAGAATTAGATAACTTTTCTTTTTTAGTTTTTATTTAAGATGTTGACAGTTGACCCATTGTAATAGGTTGTTACTGTAAAATAATTTTACATTAGAGTACATGTCCTTTATTGTCTAATTTATTTAGTATTGTTCAAATGTAAGCTTTTGAAGAGTGTTCACAAGCTTATATTTAAAAGATACAAATGGAATCTTTTATAGTCATCATGTTGCTCAATCCAAATATGTATGTGATTTTGCTCTGATGAGAATTGATTTTAGTTAAAAGTGACTTGAGCATAAATTGATATATGTTTAATCATATTAATATAAAAGTGTTTCTTATAAATTTATATTGTTTGGATATTTTATATTAAAATTGATTTTGGATGTATAATTAAAAAAAAATTGTGTACTTTCGTTTCTGTTTTAGACGATCATTTAAAATTATGTTGCATTATTAAATTTAATATAATGTATAAAAATTAGTAAAAAAAACTTGGCAAAATGCATGTTATAAACTTAAAGAGAATAAAACAAAATTATTAAATTAGAATAAGAGATTAATGGGTGTTAACTGTTAGTGTAAAACTATTTTACATAGACAACCAATCACAATCATTTATGGTGCAGTTATTGTTTCAAACGATTACCAAAATACAATGACATATCAAAACCAATGGCTTTGATTGACCGCCAATATAAAATTACTTTACATTGATGGTACATAATCTATTTTCTCTTAGAATAATAGATAATATGAAGTATTTGAACAACAACTGGCAAATAGATAATATAATTAAGTATTGAAATATTATTACGATACTAATGAATTTGCTTGTACTCTATAACTTGATCACGAATTGAGTCTCGAACACGATATCTATCTCTAACAAAATGGTTGAGCTCCAATGATTAATGAATTTCTGTTAAAAACAAATTGTTTGAAAGAATTCGAGTTTATCTTGTGCGATAGGTTTCCTAGGTTATTTGGTTTGTTTTCAAATAAAAGTGCGCTAGTGGCGGATGTGGGGGGTTGGGTATGAATGAGAGGTTTGGGGGTTTATTATGGAGGCAACTTTTGTTACAATGGGAGGAGTGTAGGGTTTTGTTGGTGTTGATAAGCATGAGGTTGACATAATGATCCAAGAAGAGGTTATTCACCCAAATGTGCTTTGAAATGAGATCGTTATTGTGGATTCACCTATCCATACTTGTAGTTGGAATCAACTAGTGCCATTGAAGGTTTCTCTTTTTGTTCGACGACTCTTGAATGATAGGCTTCCCATTAATGTTAATCTGGTTCCCTAAGAGGTTGTTCAACTGAATGTTAATGATTGTGGATTTGGTTGCAGAAGTGCAAAAAACATTCAATATTTATTTTTTGTGCTACCTATTAATATTCTAGCTCATGCTCAATAGTTTAATAGTTTGGTAATCAGAGGCAGACAAGGTTCTTTGACAACAACTTCATTTTACTTGGTTAGCTTGCATTTGATTAATTTGGAAGTCTCATAATAATGCGATTTTCAAAAACCAAGCCAGACATCACTTACTAATTTTCGAGAATGTTAAGTTTTTATCTCGATTGTTTTTTCGTATCATTGGAGTACCATAGCTCTTCCTCTCTCTTTCAATCTATCCTCTACTCTACTCGTCCTTTTTATTCATCTTGAAATTTGTGTCATTTTTGATATATTTTTATCAATTTGAATCATTTTTACTCAATTTTATGAACTTGAATGAAAAAATATATTTTTAATAACATAATAACTATTACTACACTACCAAATATGGATATGTTTATTTGTTGTAGAATAACTACACAATTCACCCTCTAACGTTGATTTAAGATCAAACATTCCATATTGTATAACCAATTTCATAGAATAAAACAATTTCACATAATAGCTGAAAACTGTAACTGCGTCACACATTTACATCATAGAATCCAATTCCACCGCATAAACACTACATCCGGTACTAGAGCCGTGATCTCAACTAAAATCCCAAGTTACATCGCTAAAATCAATCAATTCAACCAATAAAAAACGTTTTTTGTTGTTGTTTTTGAGTTTCGAAAAACTGTTTTGAAAAATAATTCTCAGTCGTTGGTATGAGTCGCAAACTAGGTCGCTCTGTTTAAGACGTTTCAAGACACTGTCCAAATTTGTGAAAGACAGACGACCAACCGCGATAAAACAGCTCAGTTACACTATATCGATTTTACTATTGCACCATACAAAATTTATTGTATTATTACTCCCATACAACAACCACTCTCGAAAATCTAAAAGGACAAATTTTTTTTGGTAAATGAGAAAGAAAATTTGGGACGAAGTAGAAAAAAGAGAAAAGGAAAACTCAAGATATCTTACAATACATCTCCTTTTATAGCCAAGGAGTTACACAAAAAGACAAAATACAAATTATTCATGAACATGCCATTATAGGCATTATTAGAATGCTTTTTAATTATGGAACCAACAGTTTTTATTAGAACCAAAATAATAATAAGAAAAAGTGTTTTCGTAGAAAAAGAAAAAAAAAAAAAAACAGTGCACTGCGGTTGGTTGTAGAGTTGGAAGACTGCAGTGTATTCTCCTTTCTCCCAAAGTGACGCGCATTGAAGTATACTTACTGCAAGTTCATACAAACAAACTCAACAAAAAGCTTTAATACAATCAATGATTTCATTTCACGATCTCTATCAATATTAACCTTACACAATTACACAACACTTTCAGTTTTACTAAAACTCATCGTTGCTTACAATGTCCAAAATCGAACCAACCTCAACCCGATTCGTAATTGAACCACTCTCCCAATTCAACCTATCAACACACTCTCGCACCACCACCGTCCGATCAATCGCCATCTCATCACTTTCAAATCCAACCATTCTCTACGTCGGCACTAACTCCGGAACACTCTTTTCCCTCTCCGCCGACACTAACGACACCAACACTTCCCTAAACGGCACCGTTCCCTCCGATTCAGCTTCCTTTCTACATAAGCTGTCGTTTATTCGAAGCGTTTCGGTTAGCGACTCTCCGGTGGACGCCGTTTTGGTTCTCGCTGATTTAGGGAAGGTTTTATTGCTCTCGGATGGTTCGTTGTTTTTGGTTGATTCGGAATTATCGAATCGCGCTTTTAGGTTAGCGTTTTCTAAAGGTGTTGCGGTGGTAACTAGAAGGAAGATGAGAAATAATGAATCCGAAGGTTTAGGTTTTGATATGAATAATCAAAATCACAGGTTTTTGCAGAAATTGGGAGGGTTGATTGTGAAAGATGGTGAATCACAGAGTGGGGCTTGTGTTTTGGCACTTGCTATTGGGAGAAAGTTGGTGATTGTTGAACTTGTTTTAGGGAGTGGTAAAAGTGGGAAGAGTGATAAAGATTTTAATAATGGTTCTCTTGTTGTTTTGAAAGAGATTCAATGTGTTGATGGTGTTGTTAGTACTATGGTTTGGATTGACGATTCAATTTTCGTTGGTACTGTGAATGGTTATAGTTTGATTTCGTGTGTTAGTGGACAGAGTAGTGTTATATTTTCGTTGCCGGATGTGTCTCGGCCGCCGCGGTTGAAGTTGTTGCATAGGGAGTGGAGGGTGTTGCTGTTGGTGGATAATGTGGGGGTTATTGTTGATGTTCAAGGGCAGCCAGTTGGGGGTAGTTTGGTGTTTCGGCACGGGTTGGAATCGGTTGGGGAGTTGAGTTTTTATGTGGTTGTTGTGAGTGATGGGAAGATTGAGCTGTATAATAAGAAAAATGGGGTGTGTGCTCAGGTGTTGCCGTTTGGTGGGGAAGGGATTGGACCTTGTGTTGTTGCAAGTGAAGAAGATAAGGGTGGGAAAATTGTTGCTGTTGCAACTGCTACCAAGGTATGTTATGGTGTGAATCTGATCACACTGTGATCTTCATTTAGGATATACACTTTGACATATTTGTGGTTTTGTTGTTGAATGTTTGTGTGTGTTTTTGGTCTTTAAGATGTAAAGCTTGGATGGTTGGCTTTTACACTTGTTTGATTTTGTGATAGATATTAATATTATACTTGGATTGTTTAGATAAATAGAATAGAGGCCATTTCGTGATAACACCAAATACTTATTGTACTGTACAGCCAAATCTGAGGGGTAAAAGATAGATAATGATGCTTTTAACTTCAATCTACACCAGGGGAGAGTTAAGTAGTTTGTAGATAGGTCTGTCCTGAAGCCTTGTATATGTAAAGTAACAAATAACATTATTGGGTTAGGAAACTCATTCTACATAACATGCTTAAAATGGCAATGAAAATGGGAACTTAGTTGAAGTAGTTGTAGAAGATTCGAGCACTGAGGATATTGTTTCATTGTGGGTACCTTCAATTTGAAAAATGAAAACTATGTTTTGTAGTACTTCATTATTCAAACTACTTAAAATTCAGATGTTGGAGGTACAATTTCATGTATATCCTTTTTTCTTTATCGTCTGGAGCAGTGGACCTACAATGGACGAAGTCACGGCTTTTAAAATTTGGGATTTGACAAATTTAATTTGTGTGTTTGATTAGTTAAGCACAAATTAAGGTGCCTCTTTTCTAGGTTAGTGGAGAACCGACCAATTTATATGTAATTAATATTTGGCAGCATAAAGGCAGTAACTTTAAACATTGAGGATCTTTTGCAGCCAGCTAAATGCTTAGTGGACAAAAAAACTAATTTGAAACTTAAAATAGTCAGTTAAGTAATTAGAGACTTAGGGAAAATTAGAATGCATATCTATAGCTAGCTGGATTGAATTTTCTGCTACTATAGTAAGTACCTACGTATTTTCCTTGTAATGTCGGATGTAAGAATGACCTAACATTTGAGCCTTGTGGATTATTATTCTATGACTGATGGTAACCTTTTTCTTATGTACACTCAGTGTTATATATAGAAGGTGGCAGGTTTTAGAGACTATAGAACTTTGTTCCCTGGTGGTTGGTAAAATTTTTGCAAAATTTTCATTTTCATAGTCATTCATTAAGATGGAAAAAAATCATGGCCTAATTTTTATATTCTATAATGAAATCAACAGTACTTCATTATGAGTAACCATTGAACCTTCAGCCTGGTGGGATATTATAAATATAGGCTTGAGTCCTAATTTGACTGACTATATTGAAGCATGTATTTGATTATAGTCCTAGATTGTTTTTTCAGTTTGGTATCATTAAGTACCAAATGGCATTGAACTGAATACTGCAGTAGTACCATACGCCCTTATATTTCTGACATCAGATTTCTTGTCACTTATCACATTAATTTATGCCCATCATTACAATTTTAATTGATTTGGAAAGTGCATGCAAGTAATTTGTTATAACTACGACCTTTATGCTCTCATAGTACTGGCTCATTGCAGAAATTCATGTCTTCTTTTTACATATACTACTAGGTCGTGTGTTATCAGAAATTACCATCTGTAGAGCAAATAAAAGACCTTTTGAGGAAGAAGAATTATAAAGGAGCCATATGCTTGGTAGAGGAGCTTGAGTCTGAAGGTGAAATGTCAAAAGATTTGCTCTCATTTATTCATGCTCAAGTGGGGTTCCTCTTGCTTTTTGACTTGCATTTTGAAGAAGCCGTGGACCACTTTCTGCTCTCTGACACAATGCAACCTTCTGAAATATTCCCATTTATAATGCGAGATCCAAATCGCTGGTCCTTACTGGTACTATTGTGTTTGTCTCCTTTTTTTTTTATATATTACTTTCACAAGTGTTTTTTTTTTTTTAAATTCTATTGTTGGTTCTGTCATGGCCAAAGCCACCATTTGATTAATTAATTTGAGATATGAAGAAATGTTCCTTGTTAGATTAGTCTCAATTACTATATCAGTCTCAATTTATATATTTGACAAATTGCTATTATATACTTGGTCATATGCATATTCTTCTGTCAAGCAGAATTGGGCTTAAATATCTTGTGATGTTCTATGCAAATTTATTTGATGTCAATGAAAGCACCTCAGGATATGTTAATTTTGTATAAACAATGTGAACTGTTTGGTTACGATAACAATTCTATGTCTGTTGTGCTATGTTGTAAAATTTTGGTCTTGTCCTTAATACCTATGAATTATTCAAATATTTATAGTTTGTGCTTTATGAATGTGGTACAGAGGTTCAAACTGGCTTTTGTAGGTTCCTAGGAATCGGTATTGGGGTTTGCATCCTCCCCCAGCCCCGCTTGAAGATGTAGTAGATGATGGCTTGATGACAATCCAAAGAGCATCTTTCCTAAGGAAAGCAGGTGTAGAAACAATAGTAGATAATGATCTTTTTCTGAATCCACCAAATAGAGCTGATTTGTTGGAGTCAGCAATCAAAAACATTAGCAGGTTTATATTCCCTTAGTTTGCTATGCATTTTACTTGATAGAAAATGATATCCATCTTTTTTATTTGATATGGAAAAATAGAATATGAAGTTCTTTTTAATAGAAGAGATAAGGGAATCTGGTTAGTTATATATCACTTATCTGCATCCCAAAAGATAGGAAATTACATTTATTATATTGCTAATTCTGGTATCTACATTTATCCTATCCAAAGCCCTATTACCCAGGACATAGAATTTGAAATCTCTTTTGGCTCTTACGTCACCCCCTGCAAGATGGCTTGAAAGTGTCTCCCATAGATAGCTTATGTATGGAACCATTACAGTACTTTTTGGACTTGCCCTTGCCCCCTTGGTGAGAATATCTGCGTCTTGACCTGTTGTAGTGACACAGGGTATGCAGAACTCACCAATTTTTATCTTCCCTTCAGTGAAATGTTTGTCTACTTCCATATGTTTAGCTTTGTCACGGAGAACAATTGTGAGCTATGCAAGTTATTTACTTGTCACAGTAGACTTACCTTGGTGTCAAGTTACCTAACCGTAACTCTGTCTGTATTCTGTAGTCTTTCAATCTACATAACCTCTCACATTTTGTGGGCCCTTGATCTAAATTATGCTTCAGTGCTACTCCTAGCCACCAAATTTTGTTTCTTCTCCATGTAACAAGGTTCCCTCTGACAAATGTACAGTAACCCCAAGCAGATCTCCTGCCAATGGTACTCCCAGCCCAATCTGCATTGTTGTAGGCTTGTATTTTTGCAAGTATCCATGCTACTTATATTGTAATCATCTTCCTGGTGGCCCTTTGTTTATGAGTATTATGTACAGGTATTTGGAGGCCTCTCGAGAGAAAAAACTAACGCAGTCAGTTAGCGAGGGGGTTGACACTCTATTAATGTATCTCTATAGAGCCCTAAATCGTATTGAGGATATGGAGAGGTTGGCATCTTCTACAAACTGTTGTGTTGTGGTATGTGCATATTAATTTTATTGTGGATTGATTCAATACATACAAATGGTTATGTTTTGCATCTATGTTAAAATGTTGATGTAATGTATTAATTATTTGATTGAAGAGATTTCAATACATTTTCAAAATTTGGACAGTTAAGTGTGAAGTAAAAGGAAATGTGGCTATTATTCTCTTAGAAAATTTGAAATAAAATTCTTGTTATTGGCATGACCACATTCAAAGTTCTCCAAAAAGAGAATTGTGTCAACTGCAGAATGAAGCTGTGAAACTGGAATGGTAAAATTTAATTGGAACACTAAACAAAAGTGTGAATAGAAAAAAGGAAAGACGGTCCGCATGTCTAAATCGACGCTGCTCTTTAAACAAAGGCATAGGTTGTTTCACTGCATAACATGATGACAATTTCATGGGATTGTCCTGAGAGATGACCTTATGACATACATTTTTTTTACAGGAGGAGTTGGAACACATGTTAGAAGAATCGGGGCACCTACGGACCCTTGCCTTTCTATACGCAAGTAAAGGAATGAGCTCAAAAGCTGTGTCTATTTGGCGCATCCTGGCAAGAAATTATTCATCTAGCCTATGGAAAGACCCTGCTTTGGATAATATTATACAGGATAGTGGGGAAAACCTTATTTCTGGCAAGGCAATTGCAGCTGCTGAAGCTTCAAAAATTCTTGAGGAGTCATCTGACCAAGATTTGATTCTCCAACATCTAGGATGGGTATGAGTGTTAAGAAGTTATCTGTTAATGTAAGTAGAATGTCTACAACTGCATGATTCTTCATTTTGGACTTTCTCATTTCAGATTGCAGATATCAGCCAGGTTCTTGCAGTCGAAGTTTTAACTTCGGACAAACGAGAGATCCAGCTTTCTCCAGGTTGGCCTTGATTCTTCAAGCATGCCCATACCCGTGAATTTCTACAATAACATTCTGATAATGTTTTGGATCGTTGATTTTGAAGAATGCAAATTTCAAATTCATTGATATATGCACATTTTGAATGTACTGTTTGTTTACTTTGGGCTACTTATTACCACAGAATGCTTCATGTGATCTGCCAAAGGGATTTCAAATATTTCATTTATTTTCGTTTCTGTTTATTATACTTTATTTGTGAAATCATTATTCATATTTTAGGTCATTTATACTGCAGATGAAGTCGTTACATCTATTGATCCACAGAAGGTAGAAATTTTACAGAGGTATGCCATTGTGTTACCGGTTGGGAATATTCTCATTTCTTTTGAATTGATGATAATGCTTGAGACTTGTATTGGGATGTATATGGTTATTGATTCTCTGGATTTCATTATGCTATTAATTCCTTTATTGTGTCATTATTGCTTTTACACTCTAATGTATATGTAAACACCTAATGGGTTAAGGGTTGGTCGTTGTAGTTGTAATTTTGATTTGTACTCTATTTGTAACATTCTGCTTCTTTTGTTTACCCTGGCTTCCTTTTTATTTTAGGTATCTCCAATGGTTGATTGAACAGCAAGACTGCTTTGATACTCAGTTGCATACGTTGTATGCCCTATCACTTGCGAAATCAGCAATTGAAGCCTTTGAGTTTGAAAATATCTCCGAAAATTTTGCTAGTGGAAATACTGAGAGAAAAAATTTGGCTACTTTGAGGAACTCAATCTTTCAGACTCCTGTGCGGGAAAGATTACAAATCTTCTTGCAATCCTCAGACTTGTATGATCCAGAAGAAGTTCTTGACTTGATCGAAGGATCAGAATTATGGTTAGAAAAGGTAATTATAAGTCTTTTGACTATATCTTAAAATCTGTTTATTTTATTTTGATGTATTTTCTATTTATAGTTCACTGTTTCATAGACTATCTTTGGGATGGGTGATGATAAATTCCTTTATGTTCGAAATGATGTTTACCTTATTTTCCCTTACATGATAGGCTATTCTGTATAGAAGACTAGGGCAAGAGACTTTGGTCCTACAAATTTTGGCTTTGTAAGTTTCACCTTAGCTTTTAAATTGTAGCTTTTATCTACTTTTCTTATCAATTCACTAAAACTATATTGTATGTTGACGTATAATTCCGTGTATGCATTTTCTTATCGTTGATTCATTGTAATTCTATGAACAATTTTATATGATGCCATCTTTATGCTTGTATGTTTTACATTAGATTAGATGGTACAAACTAATCCTTGCCATTCTCTATTAAAAGCTTGCAATTTCAAAAGTCAATTATCTATGTTGGTCTATGTGTATAATGTTCTCATGCTTATATTTATATCTAGTATAATTGTATACATGTGATAGGCCTTGTCTTGCCTCTTTCTCTTTGGGTGCATTTGACACACATTGAAGAACAAGATAAAAAGAACAGTACAAGACAAATAGTTGAGCCTCGACAACTTTTTTTCGTCTATATGTTGTTTGGTAGTCGATGCATATCAAAACAATCATGTGTTGTATTTTGTTTGATATGTTTATGACTTTATGTACTAGACAGAACAATATGAAATTTACTACCATGCCTTTTCTATTGTGCAATGAGTTGCACAACATCAAAGAAGGTTTTAGAAGGTAGAAATTTTTCCAATATTAAATGGACGAGGTTGTGAGATTGTTGACAACCTTCTGCTTGTAGTCTAGTACTGCTCAATTTTTGGTGCAAAGGGTCTTGAGCGGCTGTAGTTTTTATTCCAGCCTTAAAATGGTGAGTTTTGGGTGTTTAGACCCCAATTTTGGCCAATGAACTCGCTCAAATTGTTCACAAACTCGTGATTTTATGTGATTTCATAAGACCCCACCTGGTGAGACTGAGTTCTCCTCGGTCCCAGTTTTGTGGAGTGCTGTGTTGATCGAGAGACATTGGACTCCAGGTTTATGAGTTGGCACTTGAGTTTAATGATCATGCAAGTAAAAGGAGAATTGTAATAATCCTGGTTTACTTATATGCACTAAAAATAAATCTTCATATTATTGACCTTGCTATAATTTGATTTGTTGAAATATTGATATTTGATAGAGGTCAAGGATGTCATTATCTATATTTGTAATTCCTCTCCTAGTCTGATAAGATATCGGTGTTGTTGCAGACTAAACATAATGAGAAATATGGATTACTATTTTTAACGAACAAAAATTGATCCTTTTAGAGTATTAACTTGCAATTACTAATAATTTGTGAATAAAAATCCTTCCAAGTCATGGTGGGATATAGAGTTTGCAGATAGGGTTATGGGATTTAGTTTAATTTGATGGATTTCAGAGGACAACTAGATTTCCCAAATTTTCAAGATAATTCGTTTATGTGAAATTATAAATTTCATTAAAACATGCTGAACAATTGAGTGCAAATGGCTTACAAAGTGTAAAAACACAGAAAACATAGTGTCTTTATTATTAATTATTGTTGTCTTTTGGCGCTCAGGAAGCTAGAAGACAGTGAAGCTGCTGAGCAGTACTGTGCCGAGATTGGAAGAGCTGATGCCTACATGCAGTTTGTCTCCCTTTTACCCTTTTAAAGTTTTATTTAAGTAATGGTTATTTAACATAACAATGTTAAATGATGTTTTTCTTTTTTTGTCAAATGTCATCAGATTGCTAGAAATGTATTTGGATCCACAAGATGGTAAGGATCCCATGTTTACTGCTGCTGTTCGCCTTCTTCACAATCATGGAGAATCATTGGACCCATTGCAAGTTTTAGAGGTATTAAGCTCACCCTATATCAGTTTTAACAATTAGATAGGACTGTCTCATTGGCTGCTCTGGTCAGGCCACAAACCCCTACTTTGGACTAGCCTTAGGACCATTGAACCTGTTGAAAACCAGTGAACCTTGTTTGGAACTGAATTTAATTATGAACTCAGATCCTTGAATTCAGGTGCATGCTGCTTTTTGACTAGGTTAGCACTCAATGATCCTTATTGTCAACTAATGCATATACTTTGAAAACACGACATCTAAACAATAACATACTGCTATTATACTTGAATTTTTCAACGGTGTTCTATCAGTCACGAAAAGCAGCGACAGCGTGTCAGATTTATTTGGAGACGATCAAGTTAAAAAAAGTCAAACCCCCTTTTGTTTTGAGAGTGTGGGCCATGATTGCATGGGTCACCAGATTGGCCATAAAGGTGTTATACAAAATATTCCTATTTATACCCATTATTGCATTAGGAGTGTTTCAGATCAAGCATTGTTTTGCTAATCCAACAATTACTGCAGTTCATGCCATTATGATGTGTTTTGGTCCATTCTCTTGTCAAGTTGGGTGTTGCATGTAGGATGTGATGTAAAATTGCTTGTGTTCTTACCTGACTGCTTTAGATGCTCTTTGACAAGAGGTTAGGAAAAGGTTTTATAGAAGTGTCTGATATCTTTTTATTAATAATATTAAAATCACAAAGTCAATCACTAGAAGAGATAATTTGAAATGCACAAGCAGGCGTTACTTCAGCAATATTCAATGCTTCATAAATCATTTGCTGATCTTCACTCTCTTCTCTTTAGCTGTTATTGTATGCACTTCCCACAGTTGTACTCACTAAATCTTTTGGGTTTCAAATGCAGAAACTATCACCAGATATGCCGCTTCAACTTGCTTCTGAGACTTTACTAAGAATGTTCAGGGCCAGAGTTCATCATCATCGTCAAGGACAGGTGTCATGTTTTTCCTTTGGTAGATAGATTTCCTTAACCTTAGAGATGCATGGGGAATGAGGGAAGTAATACAAATCAGAGTTGTAGTGGTTGCTATCAAGAGTAATGGGTAGTCTTGTTTTCTGTAAGTTCTCTCCTAGTGTGGTGTGGTCCACTGTGGTGTGTTCCACAAGATTTTTGCAACTACAACAAATTTATAAGTGCTTTTGGAATTCAAATAAGAATTGTAGTGGTTGCTAATTGCTATCAAGAGTAATGGGTAATCTTGTTTTCTGTAAGTTCTCTCCTAGTGAGGTGCATTCCACAAAATTTTTGCAACCACAACAAATTTTATGTTCTCTCCTAGTCTATGAGTAGTTTAAATACAATCATTTTTTGAGTAGAGTCTCTGCCGTTTCACCATTTTATGTGGACTTTCAACCACTCAAGTTCATAACTGTTCCTGAACTTGAACCACTTTTTTACCAAGATTTCCTTGCGTGCAATATTTTTTAGATAACTTATTTGCAATCTGACATGTCGTGGTTGACATTTTTTGTCAGTCTTATATATCTGTAGACAACCAAGTATTATTGGTAACTTTAATAACATATGTTTCAGATTGTGCATAATTTATCTCGCGCCGTAGACATTGATGCAAGGTTGTCAAGATTAGATGAAAGATCAAGGCATGTACAGATTAATGATGAGAGTCTCTGTGATTCCTGTAATGCACGCCTTGGTACTAAGTTATTTGCAATGTACCCTGACGATACAGTTGTATGTTACAAGGTTAGTGCTTGATCACTTCTCTCGATTCCTCAAATAGAGCTTTTCCCCATACTTCAATGCCTCATCATCCATAATTGTACCACTAAGCTGTTTCCCGATGTGTTATTTCGAAATTCATGACATGATTTCTAGTGCAACAAAGAAAGTAATAAGTGCAAAGTTACCTTGCAGTGGATTTTTTTGGTATTAATCGTACTTATTTTTGAAGTTTTATCTGCTCCTAATTTTGTCATTTTTCTTTTTAATATGCAAGTCTTTATTGTCATTACTACATTCTGGGCTAAAGCTGACTGACGGTTTATTTAAAATTAAATGAATGTAATTTGGTACTCTTCTTTTGGTAGACTACATTGATTGACAATTATTGGTGATTGTTTGGCTATGCTCCTTATAATACTGACACTGTTATTATAGATGGGTTTTCTTACTTGTGCTTCTAATACTTTGTAGTGTTACCGCCGTCAAGGCGAGTCGGTGTCTGTCTCAGGTCGCAATTTTAAGGAAGACATCCTAATTAAACCAGGTTGGCTTGTGAGTCGTTGATCTTTAAACTATGATTATTGCTATTTGATGTCAATATTGCTTGGCGGAAACCTGAATATGAGGAGTTGCCTACAAATCCAAATCTTTTCAAAATCGGCGAAAGAAAAGTCGATGATACTTGCTCGGTTATATAGTTGAACATTCAGCGTTTTCAACTGTTAACCTGCTGCACTGAGAGTGTAAGTTCATATAATTGACTACCACATGATGGTACTGTAAATAAATATGTTGAGTTCCCCATTGTACTCCCCATACCCCCTTTAGGGAAAATGTTTTGTAAATTTTGATATTGTAAAATGTATATTTTTGCATCTATAAATAATCAGATCATTCTTGCATTCTCTAGTTCTTTCGGGCATGCCATGTTGGAACTTGTTTACAAGGATTTGACTATTGTTTTCACAATCAATTGCTTATGTAATTCCATTCCCAAACTGTGGTAGACTGGTAGATAGAAAAAGCCTTTCTCAGAATAGCAATTGGAGGGTACAAATTTTGCAATTGTTAGAATGGTTTGATTAAGATTTCAATTTACTTTTTTTCTGACTTCAACCACTGTAGTAGATAGATTACACAGCATTGAAATGTATAAAGAAATCATTCAAAATGCTACTAAAAGGATGTTTTATGTAGATTAAAGAATACATTCTTATTAGGCAGAAAGGCACACCCAACTAAAATTTAATTGTCAATGTAAAACTTACGTTAATGTGTAACATGAAAGTATCTCTATAAGCTTCCTTACCTTTGTGGCTTTTCTTGACACTAATGAGTTTTTAAGATTCAACTTACCTAAATTTTTATCTATAAAAAGGATGATAAAAAAAATGATATTAAATTTACCTATTTGTCTTATGTAATGATAAAAAAAAACATATATACTTAATAAATAATGATAAAAATAATATAAACAAATAGATATATAGCTGAATAGATTATACAATATATTATATATATATAATATCTCACATATTTATACATGACCACTTTTAAAATTAAACATTGAATAATGAGTCTTCTCTTATTCATGAAATGTTAATTGTGATAAAAATTTCACTTTATAATTTCAACTAACAAAATTCAAATTCTCTTTTTATCATGACTATTTGACACTTTGTCTTTCCCCCCGCCCCAAAAGTTGATACTAGTATCATCAATTTCAACTTATATTTCCATCAAAATCATTTAAATTTTAAGACCACGTGAATTATGAACAAGAAAGCAGGACTATTTTCAATACGTTGTCTTCACTTGTTGTGTGATAATAATAGCTATATGCATTATGGAAGTGGAAGTTTCATGACATACATGAATCCATATCTTCATTTCTTGATCTATATGGATCCAACAACGAGTGCCGGTTATTCATTGGGCCCAATTTACCGTTACTTCTAGCTCTCGGTCCCATTATCCACATTTTGTTTTCATATATAATTTCATATACAATCAACAAGTGTACCAATAAAAGAGAGCCTTAAAAACATAAATTTCCACAAAGCTTTGTGACATTATTATCCTTGTCATTGAAGTTATCATTTCTGAGGCCACACATATAAATTGTGGCAATTATTTTTTTTTTAATAAAATTTTGTGGCAATTATTTTCTCACTTAATTTGTCACCTTATAATATTTCTAATTAATTAATTGCTTATAAATATACTGATTGGTTATTTTTTTGGGTCAGTGTATGCATTGAGTGGCTGATCATTCAACAAATTTGTTGATGGCTTTGAATTTGCGATCAGCTCAAGTGAAGCCCTTATTTTTCTCAGATACACTCAACTCAGTTAACACCTCCACAAAACTCCCAGGTACTTCTCTTTTATCTTTGTCACATACATATATAGTTCTTTTTGTTTTTGACAAATACATATATGGTATAAACGAATAATGATAATAATAATCATGATAAGAGCTTCCTCTTTTCTTCAGCATATATTTAACTTTCTTGCTTATAATTATTTTACCATAATTTGTGTTAAATATTATTTTATTGAATTGGATTGGATTTAACTAAACTCTTTTTTTCTTTCCAATCAGCAATACAAACATAACATCGTACGAAAAAACATTAATAGCTAAAGAAGGTATTTGTTATATATAGGACATATGAAAAATAAGAGATTAATTTTTTATCCACGTGAGTTACCATGCTTTCTTTCTTTCTTTCTGGCTATTATGTGTTATTATTTATGTAGAGTATTTTTATTATTAAGCAATGCAACTAGTCATGTTACCCATGATAATGATAATGATATATAATTTGAGGTTTATTTTGAAGATACAAAACAGTGGTCGTCGTGAGGAAGCAGTAAATTACGGATCCGGATTGAATGCATTTAAGGAAGGGGGAGCTTTGTTGGGACTAGAACCAACAATTCTTTTTATAATCTATAACAAAAATTATAAAATAAATCTTAAAAAATTACATTTTCGATTTAAAATATTAATGATGAGTGTCTCTAAGATATAAACGATGAGTGTCGTCTAAGATATAAAAATTCAACCAACAATTTGATAGACTCAAATTTTAATTGAAATAATTAATTTTTTTTAAAATTTTGTTTAGTGATTTAATCCAAACTTAACTGAATCAAATAAACCCAACTTATAATTTGTAATATTTTATTTCACACTATATCTATATCAGTGTTATCTTAAAAAAATGTTGTATTTAATTATTTATATATTATTTTATCCTTGTAATTTATGTACTTGTGTCATAAAAAATGTTTATGCAATAGTTTTAATAGTATAAAAAATTTAGCATTCGTAAAAGTTGGATTTTATAAAATAAATGTCTTAATTTTATAAAAATTGTGAAAAAATAGTAAAAGTTGATCTAAAATGGCGTTCATATTTTTTCCTCTTCAAAATAAGGAACTAAATTGACATGTCATGCTTGTATTTATACCTATCTAAAATTTGTGTAACTTCTTGGTCTAATGTCCCATTCTTCTGTGGTTGTCTTTACCAATTTTACGTATTCAAATTACAAATTTACAACTTAAAATTTTAATATATAATAAAATATTATATTTAATTTATTAATTAAAATTTTAAAAATTTAACATCCCAAAATTTTTGTTCAACTCCGACATTGTATCCGAAGTCGTCCGATTAAGACCAATCTAAATTTGAAATAATTTTACTATTATTTTTATATCTAAAAATAAAATCTTAAAATTTCAATCGCTTGATCTTAATCAGACGGCTTCATATATCCTAATTGCATAACTAACTCCATGAAATTCAAATCTATAAATTACCGAAAACACAAAATAGTAATCTACACCGTACAAAATAAAGAGGATTCTACCCTGCACCCCCACACATAAACCTGTCACCCTCAATCAATGTGAAAATACAATTTTGCCCTTTTAACCATCTATAACACCTTCAGCTTTTTTAACTTCTCATTTTTTCACCCCTCTTTTAAAACTTTCAAAATCTTCGAAATCAAAAGTAAGTGGCACTCGAAAATTTCAAAGTTTCGAAACATAAAATTTCCAAAATATTCGAAAGTTTCCAAATGGCAATTTTCAGAATTTTCGAAACTTTCGAACAATTCGAAACTTCCGAAATAGAAAATTTTAGAATTTTCGAAATTTTCCAAATTTAAAAACTTTCGAAACTTTCCAGATTTGAAAACTTTCCAAATTTTCGAAATATAATCCTTATTTCGAAGATTTGAAACTTTCGAAGCTATCAATTTTAAAACTTATTATAAATAGTTAAAAGAGTAAAATTGTCTTTTCATATATCTTCGGAGGTGACAGATACAAATGTGAGAGTGCAGGATAGAATCCTCCAAAATACAATGAATAAGATATCAAAGTTACTTGAATAAGCCATGACTAGGCTTTGAATTGATTAGATCCGTCATTATGGTACCGTACGATGACTAAATGTACGTTAAACTTAATAATATTTGGCTAAAAATAATTGAACAATTTTATTATTTTTTATATATTAAAAAAAATATAAATAAAATGGATAATATTATTTTTCGAAAATTATCCTTATTAGTTATTGATGTATTATCAATATCATAAATGCATAGTATATTGAATAAGCGATGTCAATAGTATTAAATAAAAGATAAAATTAAAAAAAAAAGTATATTAAAAATTGAAATAATTATTTATTTTGTGACAATTCTTTTTAACAAAATAAGTCAATTATTATGGAATGAAAGAAGTAGATCAATTTTTTTAAGTAGATAAATCTATTTAAATTAAATCATCAAAAATCTTTTAGATCCATCATATTATCCTATTTAGTAAATAAAAATAAATTATTATGATTATTATATTAATAAATCTTGTACTTTGTGTAATGTGAAAGTTTTAACTCTTACTAATATGTTATTCCACAACACTCAACTACACTGATAAATATGATTTGAAAATGTCCTTAAATTATAAACTTAATAAACAATATTGATATCGTTAAAAATTCGAGATTTCGCAGAATTGATATTTACTATATCTTTTAAATAAAAAATATATATATGACTTGAAATATAATCAAGTACCACCTCAGTCTGCTACCACCTGGCGTCTTGGAGGCATGGACATCTTTGTCCGTATAACTAGTGAAGAAATATTTATAATCAATGAATGGTGGTTATCACCCTAAACTTCCATTTGGTATTCTATACTATCATTTGACTTAATTAATTTTTATTTATCCCTTCTATAAAAATCAACTGGTCAACATTAATTAATATTTAACACACCATGGTTCCTAGGTCTTGATAGCTTCCTTAATCATGTGAAAATCATTTTCCTCACGCAAATCCAAATTTAATTCATTCATATCTCAATTAAGGAAATCAATAGTTCTATAAATTGGAATGATTTATAACCAATTTGTTCCATGCAAATTATACAATATCGAGTGATCAAAGGAAAATATTATAAAAAAATAAAATAATACTCATTCATACACACTATGGCAAAAACCGTGGCTACTTCACTTATTATAGTTCTCCTTATTGTGACGATTATGAATGATTATAGTGTTGAGGGTGCAAGAAGAGAAAAATATGACCCTCTTTACAAATCTCAAAAGTTTGGGTGGCCTTATGGTTGTTTGGTTTGGTATAAATTATGTTTATTCGTTAATCCAAGCTATTATTGTCCTATCTACTCAATGTATTGCTCCCATGGAACCAATGTAGCTACTAAAGTTGAAAGCTTTCCATGATAAGAGATTGTGTGGCTATGGCTTGTGTTTTTATATATATATATATATATATATATATATATATATATATATATATATATATATATATATATATATATATATATATATATATATATATATTAATAGTTTATGTTGAGTGAGTGTGAGAGTATTATATATAATTTCTAAATTATCTAAAAAAAATAATCCTTTATGGGTGGGGTCTCTTCTTTGTTATGCCAAGTAGAGGATATATAGATATATGGAGTATTTTATTTGTGTGCTATATATTTTGTAATATTGTGTCATGTTATAGTTATATATGCATATTGAAATAAAACTTCACTAGTGCTTATAAATCTTTTTTTATTTTATTTTTAAAGCATATTCTTTTTAGTACCTATCTCTATTTCTCTCTTCTCCATCAATTAGAGAAAAAATATGAGTTACTATTATGTGACACAAATATTAAATGTTTAAGTCGTTTGACGTGCATGGAAAAAAATTAGGATAAATCGATCTCTTAAATAAATTATTTATTTACTTATTATCACTTCAATTACTTACCATTTATTTATTTAAAAATACAATATAATTGACAATCCAAATTAAGTCATTTATTACAATTTTTTCATGTGATCTTAAATTTTAAAGAAAAATTCAGCTGCAATGTTAATTTTTAATCTAACAATGGTAATTAATTTTTTTTTCCACAATAACTATGTATTCACATGAAAACCGTACTTAGAAAAACAGTATACTATGATAGATGACATCTTAAGAAGTCCTTGAATTACACATTCAACCATTTCATGTTAAAAAGAAACTCACAAAGACATTAATTTTCTTTATATCTTTTAATAATTAAGGTATTTGAGCTATCTTATATAAATAGGCCAAGTCACATATCCAATTTTTCACATAGAACTAAATTGTCTTTTAATTAGACGACTCCAAAAATAGAATTCAAATTCCTTTCTAAGGAGAGAGTAAATACAAGTCACCATTTAACAAATTTTAATTAAATTACTCAAGTTCCCTTATTTAAAATATAAAATCCCTACAAAATTCTTTAGTCGACTTAAGTTAAAGGATTAAAAGTGTGATTTTTTTCAAGAGACTAAAATAAGATATTTTGTTCACCAAATAACATATTAAAAGTAATAAATATGTTTATATGATGTGAATTTGTGCATATAATAATCTATTATTTACTAAGCTATAGTTCAAATGATTATTTGTGCTATGTTATAATATATCAGGTAACTTTGCATTGAAGAGAAAAGAGGGTAACACAAGAATAAAGAGAAGAGTTTATTGCTCAGCAAATTCACTACAACCAGCTTGGCCAGGAACAGCTATACCTGAGCCTAGTGATTTTAAAACTTGGGATGGACCAAAACCTATCTCTGTTTTAGGCTCAACTGGTTCCATTGGAACTCAGGTATAACTTCAATTTCTCTACCAACATGTCATATTCTTGAGATAACAAACAATGGAATCTAGGAGTAACATTTTGTTGTGACAAATATATTAATTATTAAAAGCATAGACACTTTGTTAGTATTTATTAAATTAGTATACGTTCAAATTGATTTGTTAGTATTTACAAATACCTCAATATAACTTTGTAACTTGAAACTAGTATATGATATTCATTTATTGGTTAATTTAAATTTAGGTTATCCTAATACTTAGATTTGTAACACACATCTCTGTTAATATACCATACTCATAATCAAATATTTTATATTTGTAGACCCTTAACATAGTGGCTGAGTTTCCAGAAAGATTTAGAGTTGTGGGGCTTGCAGCTGGTTCAAATGTTACTCTTCTTGCTGATCAGGTAACAACACAATTACCTTACTCCTAATTAATTTGAAACCTTACAAAATCAGACAATTAACTTATTTATTTATTTATAAATTCCCTTAATACTATATCTTTAATCGTTCTCATATCTTTGAGTACATCTCATTTTTATATTGTGCAGGTAAAGACATTTAAGCCTCAAGTAGTTGCTCTTAGAGACGAGTCGCGAATCGATGAACTCAAAGAGGCTTTGGCTGATTTAGAACACAAACCTGAAATCATCCCTGGAGAACAAGGTGTCATTGAGGTGAAAACCTTCATTTGTCTCATATCATAATAGGATTTGGTAATCAAGAGTTTACAACACTCACAGATACTGCACACCAATTACTTGCGCTAGACTCAGTGATATATATCATATGATTGGCATATGGAGTCATTACTGTTAACTTGTATAACTAACTAATGTGTCTAATACAGGTTGCTCGTCACCCTGATGCAGCCACAGTAGTTACAGGAATAGTTGGTTGTGCAGGATTAAAGGTAACTTCAAAATCATGTCATTTTCACATAGTCTTCATACATATAACATAGTGATATGTAGCATATTTAATTTTATTAATCATGTGAGACTAGTCAAAGTATATGTGTATGTTCATGACTTGATAGTGATTTATGTAGCATAGTTATTTGATTCATGTGGCGAACTGATGTTGAAATCTCGACTGGAAGAAGTATCTACATTTAGTGTCTGAAACAGACATGTTTCAAACTGATGCTTCCTTTTGTTTTTTTGTTTTTATAGCCAACGGTTGCGGCAATTGAAGCAGGGAAAGACATAGCATTGGCAAACAAAGAGACAATGATTGCCGGAGGCGCTTTTGTTCTTCCTCTTGCTCACAAGAATAACATCAAAATTCTTCCTGCTGATTCTGAACATTCTGCCATTTTTCAGGTATTTATTAAGTACATCATCATTTGCATCAATTCTTGATCACTAATGCTTAAAGGATTTTTCATTACACAGTGTATCCAAGGGTTGCCAAAGGGTGCACTTAGGAAAATCCAATTAACTGGCTCTGGAGGTGCTTTCAGGTATGTATATGACAAAGTAGTTCAACAAGAGTATTGAAAGTTTACAAGATGAAGCTTATATGGATCATGTTATTTATTATCTTGGTGTATTGAAGAATTGTTTATGTTTAAATGTAAAATTTGTTTTCTCAAATGTATTTGCATTTGTATATTTTTAAACAACCCAGTCTGTTCTATGCTTCTGTCTTTATGTTTTTATTAAGCTTGATGCAATGAAAGGGAACTTAAAAAAAAAAGGGAACTATATATAGTACAATAAACTTCCTTAGGTGTTTTTAGATTTTTTTTCTTGTCAACTTGTATAATCATGATAGAGATATATTTGAATATGTTAGAACAACAACCCTAGTTCAAAAGAAAACAGATGCGAAAAACTCCTACAAAGAACACACGAGATTTGATCATGGAATTTGGTCAATTGTGCCAATATATCCGTATGCAGAGCGGTTGCATTACATTTCTATTATAATTCAAGCTTATGATTTACAGGGTACAACTTGTGTTTAAATACTGTAGTCTAATTTACAAGATTACCTCTGAACCATACTGCAAGGGCTCTCACCCTGCTTCAATTGTTCCATCTCTTAGGCTATATATAATTGATCTGAATTATCAATCATTCATGGTAATTAACAGAGAATGGCCTGCTGAAAAGATGAAAGACATTAAAGTTGCTGATGCATTAAAGCATCCAATCTGGAGTTTGGGAAGAAAGATAACTGTAGATTCTGCTACCCTTTTCAACAAGGTTTGTTCGTGCTATAATCAACTTTTTTTGATGAAAAATGTTTTCATGTAAATCTATCTAATGATATGTTCTTAGTTATATAAAATGTTTATTTTTTTTCCTTCTTGGCAGGGTTTAGAAGTAATTGAAGCACATTACTTGTTTGGAGCAGAATATGATGATATTGAAATTGTTATTCATCCACAATCTATCATACATTCATTGGTTGAAACACAGGTTTAACCCTTTACAATATAATGCAAATATACTCAAAATGTGTAGTCCTCTACATACAAATTGTAACACACTGAATTAAAAAATCTACAACTTGATGGCCTCAAAATGTGTAGTCCTTAAGTTAAAATTCAAATATAACAATAAATAATATAAAAGGAAATACAAATGAAGCAAAATAATCATCATATATTGCTTTTATCTTATTCTTATGTGATTTTTGTTATTTGCAGGATTCTTCTGTTATTGCACAGCTGGGGTTACCTGATATGCGTTTGCCACTCCTTTACACTCTGTCTTGGCCAGAAAGAGTCTATTGTTCTGAAATAACTTGGCCTCGCCTTGATCTCACCAAGTACAATTAATTTTCTCTGTTTGTATAAACAGTTTAATTAAGCGCTTATAACATAAATATTTTTCATATAAGTGCTCATGTTTTACTATTTATTCTCTTTGTAATCCTTGTATTCACAAGATTTGGTATTCTATTGGAACCCTAGCTGTCTTTTGTTTTTTTCTCTTCCTTGTGATTATCTATATTGTTAACCATTTTAATGATTCAGGTATGGTTCTCTAACATTTCAAGCTCCGGACACTAAGAAGTTTCCATCGGTGAATCTTTGTTATGCCGCTGGACGTGCTGGAGGCACCATGACAGGAGTTATTAGTGCTGCAAATGAGATAGCTGTAGAACTGTTTGTTGAAGAAAAGTAAGTATATCATATTCTTAGTTATTTTCCTTAGCATTTTGCATTGAGAATTCTACTGCATTATTGTGTTTCAAATGGACAAGCTTACACTAATTTCATATAACCTATTACTAAAACTTTATACCATATGGAATATAGTCATGGAAATTAAAATCCCATTGTGATGATGGTGAAATTTGTGAAGTTGAACAAGCTATCATTTATCCTTAGCTATGTAGATGGAAAATGTTCAAGTCATGAAATAATCATCCAAAAATATAATTATGCAATTTCATTGTACTAAAGTATTACTATTACATGATTTTACATATACGAAGTAATAGATTGTTTTGTTTAAATGCTCAAAATAGAGACTTATTTTCAAGATCTTTCGGAATATGTCAGTTGATTTGTATATTCCTTTTATGTAAAGCTTCATAAAAGGGAAAAAGGTATTTGTTTAATTAATCAAAGTCATAGCAACTCCATTATTTATATTTGTATCATTTGGTGAGGAAAAACTTATATTTGACCATTTCATAATAGAAGGCTTGATTAGTTTTCTTTGCTAGCTTCCTTACCTGCACTATTCATATTCTTCAAATAAAAGATGTCTCTGCGTCAAGGTGAATCCTTGTTTTTTATAGGAAAATCTTAATTGTCATTAACATGTTATGTTAGTAGCTAAGATTTGATTTGAACCCGAGACCTCCTTTTCAAACTCTTTCGTGTCCTCGCTCAACCAAGCTGCGACTTGGGGACAAGGTGAATCCTCTTTTGATTGGCTATTTTTGTTTTATCAGGATTAGCTATCTAGATATTTTCAAGGTTGTGGAGCTAACATGTCAGGAACATCAAAAAGAATTGGTAACATCTCCTTCACTTGAAGAAATTCTTCATTATGACCAGTGGGCAAGACAATATGCTGCTGGTTTGCAAAAAGCTTTAAGTTTTTAAATAACATGTAACTATGGTTAATTGTTGTCAACCATTATTATATTTTGTTATGTATTTGTTGGGGTTCATAAATTAAAAGGGTAACAGTATATATGTATTTAAAAGGGTTTCCATAAAAGCTCGTAATTAAAGCATGTTATCATATTTTGAGATGATTATGTCATCCAATATGTAATGCTTTCACTCCAAGTCATTTATAATAGATGTTATAAATTTCTCTTGATAAGAGTTGTACGAAATTGTTGGCAGAGGTAATTTGAACAAAGCTAATGTTACATGCATATGCCAATTGTTAAATGTGACACACCTTTACTTGAGAAAAATGTCTAGAATATGTCACATGCAGAAATAGTTGAAAATATCTTGACATAATGCAGAAACTTATGAAAAAGGATGAACCTAAAAAGTAATAGGATCATTATCCTCCACTACACATTTGGACAGTGGATTTGCTTATAAATAGGCCCTCACTTCCTCAAACCTTACTAGTGAGACCAAGCTATAGAAGCTTCTATCAATAGCTCTCATAAACAGTTAATTTTTTTTCTTTTCTATCTTATAATAAAATTCCCCTTTCAAAGTTATACTTTTTAGTTTTTACACTTTAGAGAGCAAATTTGAACATTATCAGCTGGGAGACTAAAAACAATTAAATAAAAAATTATTTTATATTTAATAAAGGAATAATAATCAAACAGCTTAAATAAGGTAAAGGACAAGTAAAATAATGAACAATATTCATATAACCATCAATTCAAAACTGGTAGATGCTAACCCCTGCATTTCCATGGCAGTCAAGCATTTGCAAGCACATCAACAGGTTTAAATCTTTCCTTTCTGAACCTCCTCCACATTACATAAAATAATGAAGACGAGTATCAACCTTCGTAAACAAAACAGAAAAAAAAAAAAAAAAAAAAAAAAAAAAAAAAAAAAAAAATTGAGCATGGACAAAGTGGCTCACTCTAGGGCTAGCCTAAGGATAAGGCTACTAAAACCCTAGTTCTAAGCCTACCAACAAAAATTTCTTTGTCATCAGATTTTATAAACAAAAAGGCTACATATGCAGACACAAAGGGTCCAATAAGATTAATCATTGCCCTCCAGAAGATGTAGCATTTGCAATACTTTGCAAGAATGAGGTCCTAGAATCAAGGTCAGTTGAAAAGCATCCTAATACAGCAATGGTAGCTGTACTGCTACCAAACTTCTCAACTCCTCTAGAAATCATGCATGTGTGACTTGCTTCTACAACTACTATTACATTTCCACCTAAAAGCGGCGAAACGGTTTCTGCTATCTGCTTTGTTAGCCTTTCTTGAACTTGAAGCTTGAAACCGTAAAAATGTACTATCGATTGTAAAAGTGATTTTCCGATCGGATTGAATCCTTCTGAAAGGAAGTATCCTATGTGCACAACACCGTGAAATGGAAGTATATGATGCTCGCATTGCGACCAAAACGGCAAGTTCAACTCCGAGTATATTTGTTTGTCGTTATTTATGTTTACCTCCCTGTTGGAATTCGAAGAATTTATCCGACCGCAAAGGGAGCCATTCAGCTTTACATCCATGTCAATGCTTTGGAAGTTCAACAGCCATTTCACAAATCGATTAGGCGTCCCTGCTAGCTCTTTCCTAACCGAATCTTCTCCCAAAGATTTTAGAATTGAAGAGACTGCAGCAACCATAGCTGGATTGACCGGTCCGATTTTGGAGGAAACTTTCGTGGAAATAGCAGACAGAGATGGACACCAGCATTGTTCGGACGATCCTCGAAGATGAATTTTTTCCATATCAACACCTCTAGATTTAATAAGGAAAAAGAAATCGGCCCATACGTCTGCGCTTTTGTTTTCGAAGACACCAGAACCTGATGAAACGAGTATTTTCACCCACCCTTTCTGGTTTGATTCTAGAAAGATCGATTCTATGTCGGGAAAGTGAATATGTGTACACTGAAGAATGACAGCAACACCTGCCGGCTTTATTCCCTGTTGCAGAGCTGAACACACCTCGTCTGCAAGACGCTGCGGCTCTTGAAGTCGTTTAGCAAATACTTCGGCCACACGCGAGAGCTTGCTTAGGCCGACAACTCTTTGGCCAGAAGGGACATAACCAACATGACATTTGACTTGGAAAGGTAGCAAGCAAGATTCACAGTAGGAATAAAGGTCGATGTCTCGGACAATCACGAGTCCGCCTGCACCACCAGCATGACCAATTTTATTATTTTCTAGGCCAGCTTCGGGAAACAAAGCACCTTCAACAATGTCCTTCACTTTTTGTCTATAACCTGAAAAAAGGATCAATTTCTTCAAGATTAGTAACAATGCTGTGCAAGATATTATGCAACTTTGTTTCATTTTACATAATTATAAATGGATATACTCATTGATCACACCAGTTAGGTTTAGAATAATCTATTTAAACGAATTAGTGTCTACAATTACAATTTTGAAATACATCAAAAATATTTTCCACACCATGCAATAATCACTTAAATGTTATCCAATAAAAATCAGATGACTTTCCTTGATTGCAATAATTTTTTTTCTCAATTTCAAATATTCAAACTTTCCCAAAATGGTTGAAAGATTAATAAGTAGTAACTACATCCATCCCACCAGCATAAACAACTTCTTATCCAAATTCATATATTGAACCAGACACAATTTTATTCCTTAATAAGAACTAGACAACAAAGATGAAAACAAAAAACAAAGCTACATTGAAGACAATATAATACAACTATTGAAAGAAATCTCCCCTTTTCAATAATTTAAACAAATAACTAATACGCTAAGATGTTAATTGAACATATCTCATAAGAGAAACATCAACAAAACTACAATATTCAGATATCAAATTCATTTAGTACAAATTTCAAACAATTAAAAAGCACAAGACCAATCAAAAACCATTAAGTGTCCAAACAAGGAGGGAATAGAGAAAATGAAAAAAAAAAATGACCTCTTGTTCCTTCACGTAGGGCTTTTGCAACACGAAGTGGTGTCTTTTTAAGACCTTCCCTATTAATATCTTCACCAAGACCTAACAACAGAACCTTCACAGCATCTTCAATAGCACCTGTTGTTGTATTTGCTTCATCTCCAATACTACTCACTCCATTTTCAACCTCACCATTGAAATGACCCTCATCAAAACAACCCATTGAACAATAATAAAAAAAAATGATACCCCAAAAAATAGGAAAAATCAAAAGTGACCCAGATTTGAAAAAAGTATCAAACTTTACATCAAGACAACTAAAGGGTCTCAGAATTAAATGAAGGGTAATTTTGAGAACAACACAAAAACATGAAAAGATGTAAATCAGATATTAAAGAGACATATAGTAATTAAAAAAAGAGAATAAATCGAAAAGGGTGAGAAAAGATCTGGGTGGATTGAAAAAGAAGTGAATGATTCATGGGGTTAAGGTTGATGTTGGAATGTGTGGATCCTGGTTTTTGAGATTTGGAATAGTAAAAGAGGACACCACCAACAACACCATCAACAAGAAAGCAAGAAAGGAATGAATGAATAAAGAGAAGAAAGAACGTGGATTTGTTATAGATGAAGGAGTTGTGCAATGCAATGCAAAGAGAAGAAAATGATTATGGCGTTTGTGTTGTGTTGTGTGTGTGGATGGATGGTATTGTCGGCCAATATCACCAATTTTGCAACACTTATAATATTTTGGACTTTAGCAGATCTATTGAATTACTAGTGTTTTGAATCATTTAAATTTTAATTTATAATTTTAGTCTTATAATTTGTAGTATTTTTTATTTTTATTTTAGAAGAGAAAGTAAATTTTACCATACTTAACTCACTATGAGATACTTAATTTAATGTGAGATTTGTTAGTTGAGTTATGACTACGTTACTTTTTTAAATTATATAATTCTATATCATTTTCTATGTCATTATGATGTCATAATATTAATGTCATATATATTTAATTCTATATCACTTTATCTTTTATCTTTAGGTCTTTTATTTTATTTTTATTTTTTATATTTTTTAGGGTATAACGATTATTTATCTTTTATAAATTGTGTATTTTAGTCTTTGTCACTGTTTTTATTTTTTATATTTTTTAGGGTATAATGGTTATTTATCTTTTATAAATTGTGTATTTTAGTATTTGTCACAATTACAACAGAAGTTATTACAACATTTAGTCGTTAAAATTCATTCTAAGAATTGTCGATGTGTATCAAGTATAATATTCTTTTAAAAAAATATTTATTTAACTCAATAATAGACTTTGAAATTTTTTATCAAAGTTTATTGTATTTTTACATCATCCTTATTAAGATTGTACACTTAACTTTACAACTAATCAAATATTTTATCTCAATAGTTCATGACAATAATTATACAGTTGTTTGAAAGAGTTACGATGAAAAAAGATTAAAATGCATCACTTATAAAAGATAAGTGACCAAAATGAATAAAAAGAAAAATATAATATCAAAATAAATATTAAATAAAAGATAAATGACCAAAATTATAGTTAAACCAAGATATAACTATTTCTTATTGATGATATAAATAAAGAATTTAATTTATATATATGGTTAGTGTAAAGAATTTTTACATTGTCAATCAATCACAACCGTCTGATCATTAATAATGTTTGACTTGTGTCATAACTACTTATAAAGTCATTTGCATGATTAGTCGACCATGTAAAACTTTTTATATTGACGGTGTATGGAAATTAAATGTATATATAAAACCATACATATTCTTTTTTTAAAAAAATCACCTTAATTTTGAGAAGATCAATGACGAAAAAGGCTTTTTTTTGTCTATAAAATAGATTATATAATTACAACCAGAAACTCACAAACAACTGCACGTTCCCCGGTTCGAACCTAGGGCATGATGTTCGCCTAACAATTTCTCTGACTGTTTGATTGACTTTTTGATATGATTGTTGCTCTTTTTCCTATTGGTTCTTCTATTTGGTTGTTTCACTCTATTGACTCGTCTCTTTGGATGTTGCTCCTCTTAGTTAGTTTCTCTCTTTGGCTAATATAAAATGTCTCTCATTCAATAAGTCTTCTGATTATTACAATCAAAACTCATTAATAATTACATGAGTTCAAGATGATGTTGATTGTATTGTTGATAAGGCGGCTACCATAGTATTGTCATTGTCAATTATAGCTACCATGGTCGGCCATAATTTGTATCTATCGAATTTATAATTTATCAAAAAAATAATGGAATGTTATAAAATAATTGTTCACGATTTTTCAAAATAATATTTGATTATAATAAATAGATATTAATATTTTTGCAATAAAAAATATACAGAGATACCAATTTTTATGATCAAGACTTCGTTTTTATAATTAGTCTATGACACCAAATATTCAAACATTAAAATGATTGTTTATTAGTTTATAAATCCAATGACCTTAATTTTAAAAACTCAATAACGCAAAGGCCAAATTTAATTCAAGTTATTTTTCAAGCGATTAATTTGATTGCTAATTCTATAAATCTATACTATAAATGTTTCAGTCTTATTCCATCAAAAATAAGTTTCAAAGAAATACTTTTTAATCGATATTTACATTATAAACGTCCACACAAAATACTATAAAATAGTAATAATTAATTACTCTAAGTACTATAATTTTAATATTATAAAATAAAATATAATAATAATAATAATAATAATAATAATAATAAATAGGTTAAATTACATCTGTGATCTCTTAATTTAATTTCAGTTAACGTTTTAGTCCTTTATTTTTTTTTTTTTCGATTTGGTCCTTTATTTTAATTTTAAGTGACAATTTTTAAAATGTCAACAATGTTATCTTTTTTTTTTTACAAAATTTCATCAAAAATTTCAATCAAATTTTATCAAATTCATAACTTAAATCTTTAAATAAACTCATATTTTCTATTCTAACAACATCAAATAAAGAATAAAAGACCAAATCAAAAAAAATTAAAACACTAAAACGTTAACTAAAATTAAGTTAAAGGACCACGTATATTTTTTATATTTAGTTCTTCTGTGTGCTTAATTTCTAGCTCCGACTCTGCAGACGATTACCTCATAGTATATATTAGCGAACTTAATTTCTATTTATTGCTCGTTAACAACCATCTAATTCACCTTAAACCGCAAATCTAAAAAGAAACCGTACTCCTTAATATATTTAATTAAAACTACATTCTTCTGTAGTTCTCACACGCTGTTGGCCACTTACCTTAATTTTCTTAATCTATAACGTAAAGTCCTATTTAATTCAATTTATGTCTCCTGCAATCAACAGTTCCCTTCACTCTGATTGTTGGTTCTATAAATTGTAGTAAATTGCAACCATTTTTTTCACCAAGGAAACTTATTAAGAAAAATAAAACAAGCTATGAAAAAAACTACCATTGCTTCCCTTATACTAGTTATCCTTGTTGTGACAATTCTCAATGGTACTGAGGCCTCAGGAAGAGAGGTCTTCTAGATAACAAACTTGGAGGGTTAAAATTTCGTAAAGATTATTGTGGGATATCTCCAATTAACTGTTTGTTTAATCCTTGGGCTTGTTATTGGTGTATAATTCCCAATTAATTCTTTTACTATATAGGGATTGTTTGTGGCCATATATGCCTTTACATGTTGTATCATTGCAGGTGAAACTATAGATTTTATCATGTCGTATTTAATTTGTATAAGACTGCAATGAATATGTATAGTAAGTATAAAGAATATTATAATTGAAATACAAAATTTAATATAAAATAAAATGCAAATATAATTTCATATAAAATATAATAAATTTCACGTTTTACTTTTTTATAAAATGTGAAATATTTTACTGTGAAAATCAAAATTTCGTAATTGTATATAACTTATTTTGGTAATACCATGAAGAATTGGGAGATAATGCTACATTCTAAAAAACAAAAGGATTTTTTTTAAAAAAAAAGTTGAAATGTAATCAATTGGTAACAAAAGTATATCACAATGCACACACTCACTAAACCATTTAATTTCATCTTCTTTAATAAACAATGCAAACTTCCAAGATATTATACTTTGAAAATAACATTAATAATTACTTTTGAAGTGAACAAATAATTCTATTTTTATTTATTATATAACTTATGTACATTATGTTTTTCACTTTACACTCCAAAGTTACAATAATATAATACTATTTGTTTCGTAAAAAATAATACAATAAATTTTTTTATAGAATAATAGAATTAATTTTTTTTAATTTAATGTATTTTATTAACAGTATTTTATTTTTTAAAATATTTTAATTATTTTTACTTTATTAATTGAACAATTATTTAATTGTTAAAATGAGAAGAAAAAAAAAATTTAATACCGTAGATGCGACCTCCTATTGCACCAATTTTTTTTTCTTCAGCCGTCGCAAGGCGGAAATACGACCTCCGGAAAAAAGTAGGACATTTTAATATATTTTTTTTCATAATAGGATATTTTAACTATTTTAAAAAAAAAGATATTATAATAAATTATCTTAAAAGAGAGAGAATAATAAATTTATTAAATTATCCGTATTGATTATTGAATTATAATTATTATTAATGCAAATGAGAAGATAGTGAATTGAGAATAGTGCATGTAGTATTAAGTAATTGTTAATATTACATTAAAAATTGAGATAATCACACATTTAAGAACAATTTTTTACAAACGCGCTACTCGTTATGGGACAAAATGAGTAATATTTTTAATGAATTAATACTACTCGTTATGGAACAAAATGAGTAATATTTTTAATGAATTAATACTAGATATCCGCTAATACATGTGAACAATTCAAATGAACAAGACATATAAAATACATATAAAATGAGCGAGTGTACAATTCAATTAGGAGACAGATATCCAGTAAAATATCTACTAATCAGATATTTATACAATGATATTTAGAGATAAACAAATGTGTCAAAAGAGTTTTAGTAATTAAGGTTGGAGAGTGTATAACTTAATAAAATATATAATTTTAATATATTTTGATTTCAAATTATGTTAATGTTCTATTAATTTAATTCAGTCATACTTTTTAAATAAATAAAAATCATTTCAATCATGTGATTCAACTTTAAAACATTGGTCGATGTTCGAGTCAGTTTTTAAAACAAAGGTACTATTCGAAACTCATGTACTCAATTTTTCTTCATTATTCGGTTACGAGTGAAATTTGTGACTTTATCATATTATATATTAATATAATTAAATATAATAGTATAAATATTATATGTGTTAAATTTTTTATCACAACCAAACCAATTTTTAACGTTTTTAACTTTTATTGTGATGTTTTGTTAGAAATCAAACAATTAACTCTCATGTGATATTACATATAAAAAAGTTAATGTTTATAATTTTCAAGAATTAATGTAAAAATATATTTATTGAATTGAAATATGTCTGCAATACATCATATATATATATATATATAAATCCATATTAGTACTCATATATAACTAAATCTCTACTAGTACTCTTATTCAACTTGTAAGTACAGATGTGCACTTAAGAGGGGGTGGTGAATTAGGTGTTTAGAAATTTTCCTTATTTTCAGAATTTAAGTGATCGATTTTTGTGTTTAAGGATAATAAGTGAAAGACTAAATGGCAGTAAAGAATTGAACACAACAGAATTATCCTGGTTTCCCTTATAACCAAAGGTACATCCAGTCCTCTTGCACACCACAAGAGATTTCTTCACTATTGTCAGAATATGTACAAGTCCAACCCTTGGACCTTTGCTATAAACTTCTAGGATAGCACACTACTATCTTAGATAAAAACTATTTAAAGAAAGTACTACTTTCTTTTTACAAACACTGCTATATATTCGGCTTCAGCAGTACTGAGTGCAACACATGCTTGCTTTTTACATGACCATGATACGAGTGCATTTTCCAAGACATGACAAGTGCCGCTTGTGCTTTTACGGTCTGTTTACATCCTGCATAATCTGAATCAGAATATCCAACGAGACTACAGATACTACCTTTCGGATATCATAGTCCTACATTGATTGTTCCTTTCAAATATTTCATGATTCTTTTGACTGCTACAAGATGCGATTCTTTAGGATCCGCTTGAAATCTTGCACACAAACAGACACTAAACATAATATCTGGCCGACTGGCCGTTAGATATAATAGAGATCCAATCATACCTCGATATTTTGAAATATCTATAGAAATACCGGATTCATCTTTATCAACATATGTTCCGGAACCCATGGGAGTTGTACTTTCCTTGCAATTTTTCATTTCAAATCTTTTTAGCAGTTCTTTGCAATATTTTGCTTGATTGATGAAGATGCCATGCTTGAGTTGTTTGATGTGAAGGCCAAGAAAATAGTTTAATTTTTCCATCATGGACATTTCAAATTCTCCTTGCATCATCAACGAGAATTCTTCACATATGTCATTGTTTGTTGATCCGAATATGATATCGTCAACATAGATTTGGACCAGCAAGGTGTGACAATTATTTCTTTTAATAAATAATGTCTTGTCGACTTTGCCTTTTTCAAATCATCTTTCACATAGGAAAGCACTCAACCTGTCGTACCAAGCTCTTGGAGCTTGTTTTAGACCATAAAGAGCTTTTCTTAATTTGAAGACATGTGAAGGATTCTTGAAGTCCTCAAAGTCGAGTGGCTGTTTGACATATACTTCTTCATTGATGTATCCATTGAGAAAGGCACTTTTCACATCCATCTGAAATAATTCAAAATTCATAGAGCAAGCATAAGCAAGAAGTAAACGTATTGCTTCTAACCTTGCGACTGGAGCAAACGTTTCGTCAAAATATCGAGGTATGATTGGATCTCTATTATATCTAACGGCCAGTCGGCCAGATATTATGTTTAGTGTCTGTTTGTGTGCAAGATTTTAGGCGGATCCTAAAGAATCGCATCTTGTAGCAGTCAAAAGAATCATGAAATATTTGAAAGGAACAATCAATGTAGGACTATGATATCCGAAAGGTAGTATCTGTAGTCTCGTTGGATATTCTGATTTAGATTATGCAGGATGTAAAACAGATCGTAAAAGCACAAGCGGCACTTGTCATGTCTTGGAAAATGCACTCGTATCATGGTCATGTAAAAAGCAAGCATGTGTTGCACTCAGTACTGCTGAAGCCGAATATATAGCAACAGGAAGTTGTTGTGCACAAATTTTGTGGCTCAAACAACAACTATATGATTATGGACTTGATCTCGGATGCATTCCGTTACGATGCGACAACACTAGTGCGATCAATATTTCAAAGAATCCAATCATGCACTCTCGGACTAAACACATTGATATACGACATCATTTTCTGCGCGATCATGTGCTTAAAGGAAATGTTGAAGTAACCTTTGTGGATACTCATAATCAACTAGTGGACATCTTCACTAAACCACTTTCTAAGGACTCTTTTTACAAAATTCGAAGAGAACTCGATATCTTAAGTGAAAATGATCTTTAAATACAAGGTACTTTGTCATCATTACTCAAAAGTTATAAGGTTCCTCTTAAAAGCATGATAAAATTAAGTCATCTATGTTTAGATTATTCTCAAATATGTTTACCTGTCATTATGTTTGTGATTCTATGCAGTATTTGGTATGCTCTGTATGATAAATTCATTTCTGTTTCTAAAAATCTGAAGCTGGAGCCGAATACAAAGTCTGGGTAATCGAATACACATCTCCAGATTTTTTGTATTCGGATACAATCAAAGTGTAATCGAATACACATTTTCCCAGAACCACTTGTATTCGAATACACTCAAGTGTAGTCGACTACACATTCGCGATTTTCAGTCATATATAAAGTTGTTTCAGTTTTAACCGTAGTTTCATATTAGGTATTCGAATACAGGCGTCCTCGCAGTGTATCTTTCCCAAAATTTCAAACTTTATTCCCTTATACCCGATTACCCCACCTGTATTAACTTCCAATCACAATCACATTCTGGTCATATCCCTCCTTCATTCAGATTTCATGAACCCAATCCCTAAAACCCCAATTTCTCTCAATCAAAATGTCAAAATTCTCTTCAACTGTTATGGACGCACGAAAACGAGGGCCAAGAACTAAGCATGCTTCATTGGGTCCCTCCAAGAAAAGAACCAAGAGCACCAATATCACGGATCTGTCACGCCTCTTACACACACCAGACGAAATTGCTCGGTTTCGCACAATCTACTCCGACAAGCGGCTTATCATACCCAAATTCGGTACTTTAGACTCTTTTTCTGCGTTTCAATTTCCTGCTTTACTTAAAGCTCAACATGTTGAAGAGTTTATCAGTTACAAAGGTCCTATCTATCATGACTTAGTTAGGGTCTTTTACTGCAATTTGACTAGGGATGGAAAACTGCTGAAATCTCCTGTCAAGGGAAAAAATATTGAACTCGACGTATTATTGGTGAAATTTTGAAAACTCCCTGTGAAGGACAGAAAACTAGTCCAACTAACTTATGTAAATGGTCTGGTATTCCTAAATATGATGCTTATGTGGCTCTTTGTCGCTTTAACAAACAAACTATGGAACAGAAGCGAATTCAAGCAGGTTCAAAATTTGCGAAACAACGATATGGCGTTGGTAATCTCACTGTTGATTATCGTTTGGTCCATTATTTCTTAAGTTACATTTTGGTCCCCAAAGCTGGTAACTACTCCCAGATTTCAGAGTTTGAACTCCAGATTATGTACTACATGTTCGAAAGCCTTCCCCTCAACTGCGCTTATTTCGTTAAATCAGTCATGTTTACATCCAGAGAGGCTGTTGGTTTGCCTTACGCCAAGGAGGTCACTCGCATTCTCGAACACTTCGGGGTGGACTTCTCTGAGGAAGTTTTGTATACCGTTACTAAGGACAATCTGCTGGATTTAAGTGTCCTTCCTAGCATGAAAATTGTTTGGCACGAACCGCTTCAGAAGTACATACATATGAGTGATCTTGGTCAAACATCTGCTACTCCTGACGGTGCTCCTGCCACTGCGACTGATGGTGCCCCCGACGACGACGACGACGAAGATACCGCATTTGATGATGATCATATATCTAATCGCATGGTTATGACGAAACTTGACTCTCTCCAGACCTGCCTCTCCGGCTTCACCACCTCCATTGATGCTCGTTTTCAGGCTATCGAATCCACCATCGCAACCAACCATAGCAGCATGATTCACGAGATGTGTATCTTATCCGACAAAATTGATCATCTCCATCTCCCGCCTAGCCGTCACTGATCCGCATTTAGTTTACTAGGAATAGTTGGCATTTCGTTTTCTAGGTCCTGATGATTTCCTTGAATCTTTCCGTTACGTTTTGGTTTTGTATTTTGGTTTCTATGACATTCTCTGCTTGTTTGTTTCTTATGTGACGATATTTGGCTTATTCTGTGTTTTCTGTTTTATTACTTGTCTTTTTCTATATATTATTGCTTGTCTTCTTCTTTTTGATCATGTCAAAAGAGGGAGAAAAATATGGTACTTTGTTGTCTATACACATGAATATAGGTCCTCCACATATGTATTCATTTGTTCATCCAACCCACCATCAACAAGGAAGTACGCATACATTACGGGGGAGTATTTCTAATATGATGCAATCTCTCCTCAACAACAAAAGGTTTTGTCATAATAAAAAAGGGGGAGAATGTAAAATACATGTTTTTGATGATACAAAAGAACAATGGTGATGATGATCAACGCAACAAGCTCAAAAAGAAGAAGTCTACAAAAATCCTATTTGATAAATTAATAAATAGATGTTTTTGTGTAAAGGTAAATGATGCAAACCATAGCTCAAAAACAATGAGAACCTCACATCCTTGCATATGCATAAAAAGTATTTTCGAAAGTCAAAAATTACATTTACAAAGTATTAGAATTAATAAGAGTATAGAAATAAGGAAGTGGTAGAATGATAACAATCCAAGATTGCTTCAAGTACTTTGAGAACCTTAGTTAAGGATATGAAAATGATATGCAAGTACTTGAATTTATGAAAAATGACTTTGAGAAAAATTCAGAAAAGTTGGTCAAAGTCTTTAAAGTTGTGTAGTAGGATTGTATTGTTGAATCTGAAATTATGATGTATTTATAGTCCATAAACATCTCTTCAGATACGTGGCCATTGATCCAAGAGGTTTGAGGAACAATTGCAATGATTTAGAGTCGATTCAGAACTGAAAAATTGCATTGCTTCCAGTTGTATTCGAATACATGATGGTTGTATTCGAATACACCTCTTTGTAACGTTCAAATTTATTCAAATTTAACACTGTGTAGTCGAATACACATAGATGTAGTCGAATACAGATTGGTCAATTTTGCCACTAACTTGTTGGTTGTATTCGAATACATCAGGATGTAGTCGAATACAAATGAAAGCTTTTTACTACTGACTTAACAATTTTCATCTGTATTCGAATACACCTATGTTGTATTCGAATACACTTTTATATTTTGTCAAAAATATTAATTCTAATACTTTGTAAATGTAATTTTTGACTTTCGAAAATACTTTTTATGCATATGCAAGGATGTGAGGTTCTCATTGTTTTTGAGCTATGGTTTGCATCATTTACCTTTACATAAAAACATCTATTTATTAATTTATCAAATAGGATTTTTGTAGACTTCTTCTTTTTGAGCTTGTTGCGTTGATCATCATCACCATTGTTCTTTTGTATCATCAAAAACATGTATTTTTCACAACTGAATCTCTATACTTAGGGATATTAAACAGAAACATATTTTGAGACTCCCCCTTAAGCTGGTGAACAGATGTTCTCCACTGCTGTTTAGCCACAAAAGTGCTCCGATCAGAGAGTGAACCCCAAAAACTAAATGAGAAACGACCGATTTACAATCTGGTTGAAAACGGCGCTGAAATGAGGTCTAGAAGGCGGTCAAAAGTTCGTGAACAGTAACGACATAAGTATTGAACACATTATGGCAGCGAGTAGGCCAAAGAAAAATCTCAAGTTGCTGCAATGAAGGAAGCAAAAAGGGCCACAATGAAGGTGGCTAAGATTTTATGAAAATAAAAACGGCAGTGAAGGCGGAACCGCAATGAAGGCGGCAAAAAGGGCCACAATGAAGGTGGTTAAGATTTCAAGAAAATAGAAATCGCAATGAAGGCGATAGGTTTATGCAGAAGCAACGGCCACAATGAAGGTGGCTAAGTTTACCGCTATAAAGGCGGCTAGGATTTATGCGGAAGCAAGGCTCGATCTCTGATACCATCTCAAGAATTAGAGTAAAAATATATTTATTGAATTGAAATATGTTGGCAATATATGTATATAACTAGATTACTAAACAACCAAATCCTATTAGTAATAATATATAACTAAATCCCTACTAGTACTCCTATTCAACTGAATCCCTATACTTGAGAGATATTAAGCAGAAACATATTTTGACAATAATTAACGTATTCGTACCTTGATTTTTCTTTAAAATGATGTATCTCGTCATACACATAGTACCCTGATTTTAAAAATATAGGCAAGAATCACAATTTTAAAGAGCAAGCTAGAAATATACTTAATTGTGTTGATATATCAAGTGTGAGTAAGAATCTCATATTGAATGAAATATAGATGTTAAGTATTATATAAGAGAGAGTGTCTGCATACCTGATGCCTTAAATTTTAAGTGAAAATGAAGTGTTCAAACCATTTGTGTGGTAGCTCTAGCTCAATGTGATGAGTATGTGCAACAAGTTATAAACACAAATAATTTTGGTTTATTCATATCCTAATTTTAAACACAACACCTGACATAGAAATTAAGGCAGAAATTGTAGGATTAGGAAACATAGTAGAACAACCATTGGAAACATTACTTGTTCCATTGCAAAAAGCCTCATATGGCAGACCAGGAGCACTAGTTGACTTAATATATACACATTCACATCTAGTTTTTGTACTTAAGAGATCTATATATTTCCCTCACCAAAAGCACAATGATGGGAGCCCAAATAAATACATAACTAAAGGAACCAATTTTCATTGAAAGTGTCACTAAAGACTTAACCTTTTAAGTATAGTGGAAGAGCAAAGTTTTTTAAAGGGGTGAGGGTGAGGTAGAGACATTACAGGAAATGGTTAGGGAATTTTGGAACACATGAAGATGCTGCAGTTCATTAAATGGAACAAAACCTTCACTTTCCGAGGCAAAACTACAAGCAATATCACAAGATGTTTCTTCTTATAGAAAGTTAACTAATTCACCAGCAAGATCAGACAATGATAAGCACAGTGATGAGATTGATCAGAATGGTAAATTGAAAAATTAAAATGACAATGATTCAACTATAAACGAGCTGAAGCTTAATAGAGTGAACAATGAATGAGCTGAGACAAACAAGAGAAACAAAAGCTGATGTTGAAATTGTTCAGTTAAGTAGATTGTCATCTCTAAATATGGATATCATTTGGAATCAACTTCTAGTCTCTAATTCATAACCAATTTATTGCTAATATTGGTGTCCTTTTATTGCTGCCACGTTTTCAACTGAAACACTCATTGGTAAGGGAATTTCCAAAAAGTCTATGGATACTCTCAATAGTCGCTTGCACATATTTGACAAGCTTGCCTATGGGTATTTAAAAATTCACTTACTGATGGGTGTGTCTACCGAAAACATGCATGTAACCATGAAGCATACCGACGGCGCCAATTCAGCAATACACTTCAATTAGAACGAACCTTGAGATGGTCTCCTTTCCCATCCCCTTTTTCTATCAATCTCTCTCTGGCAATCTCTTCTCTCACTCTGTTAACTAGAACTCAAAACAGCAGTTGTGAGCCACCACTACATTGCTTATCCCTCCATGAGTCGGGGAAACCAATTCAAACTGAATAATTATGATTGTGTAAGTCAGAGAAGCAATGGAAATTTGGACCTAGTGACTGTTGGATGAAAATTTGGAAAGTTGTTGCACTGGAAATGATATATCAAGCAAAGCAATGGTCAAATATAGAATTTTAACGACCAAATACCCATATAAAGCAGCATCATGAAAAAAAGGCCCATAATCTTAATGTAAATGAGAACCATGTTTTTTCATGGGAGTAGTGGCTACTGGCTAGTTTGCTGCCAAGAATTTCTTAATCAGTTAGAAAATTGAGGTTGTGTTGTCGTTGTCAAAGATTTTATGCTTTAGAAAATCTCTTGGTGAATGGGAAACTTCAAAGCCCAGAAAATTTTTCCAATATCCTTTATGCTTATGTTTCTATCAATCACATTCTTAACTTTGGAAAGCTTATGAGAAGTGTGATTAACTATCACAATCTACATAGATGAGGATGGTTGTATATCAAGGTTTGGTAGTAACCACTAGTTCAATAGCCTTTATTTAAATAGTAGGGTTAAAGATTGGGAAGTCAATTAAGGAACCTGGTGCAAGAAAATCTTCATTAGAGTTCGAGTCACTCCTAAAATGTGTTGATGTTTTCTTTCCACCCGAGCATTCTAATCAGGTGTGTTTCAACACAAATAAACAATGAACAATGCCCCTGCTTCTACGTACACAAATCATCTAGCCGAAACACAATGGGATTATCACTTCTAATCAGTTGAATCCTTCTTGCAAACTGATTTTCTACCATAGTAATGAAGTCTGCCACTTTTTCCATTAACTAAAATCTGTTTTTTAAATAATACAACTCAAGCACATTTAGTATTGTCATCAACCATCAAGTGCATCTAGTATTGTCATCAACCATTACCAAAAAGTACTTATAAGCACAAATTGAAGGTAAGAAATAAGGTACCTGAACACATGAATGGACTAAATGAAAATAACTAATGGCCCTGTTACCACTCAATAAAAATGTCAATCTACAACCAAATATTTATTAACAACAACAATAGGAAAGTATTTGTGAAACATCTCTAACTTTGTAGAAAAGGCATGTCCAAACATTAAAAGAACTACTATGTAAAAATAGGCAAATTTTGTACACTATATAATTTTCGTAATATGTAAAAATTTGTCAAAAAATATGACCAATTTATCTTTTTTTGTAAATAACGCTTAATAACGAAACAGAGGTAGTAATTACTAATCAAAGAAAATGATTTGGTAGAGAACACAACACATTTGGAAATCATACACTTTAAATATATAGACACACACAAAAAAATTATCATTTTCACATATTCGTAAGTAAAGAGAATGAGTAACTGAAAATTCAAAGCATGTGTGTGACAAATGAATAATGCTTTAAGTTAGAAAAGCATGTGTGTGACTTTAGGGTCTTATCCATGGTTGTCTAATAATAACAGCTATACCAGCAAATTGTTGCCATGGAACTTGAATATATTTTCTCTAACTAGGATATTCTATCATTCTTGACATAAGAAACCAAAAGAAAACAAAAAATGGAAGCAGAGAGAACAACTTTTAGACCTGAAAGCCATCCTACAGAGATGATAATAACTACTATTACTCTTCCAAGGTTTCTGATTTGTCAGCTGCAGTTTCATTTTGAATTGCATGTTAGTTAAACAGAAAGAAAAAATATCAGAAAATAAGTTGATCCATTCAAAGGCAAAATGAGCATGCAAATAACTTACATAAGTTGTCATCATGGTGTTGATCATGAACGTGTTCTTTCTCCTGATTCTCCATGCATTTGAGAAGGTATTTAAAAGTCTCAATCTTGCACGGTATTGTGAGCCCGCCGCTCTGATCAAATCCGAATTCCTCAGCAGCCTTTTCCAGCAACATTTTGAACAAAGAACTACTATGACTTCAAATCGCATTTTTGGAAATAGGGAAAATATCACATTTCCCATATCCCTAATGATAACAGCTATGTTGGAGGCTAACCGAACCAATCCTCTATAGCGAGAGGTTCTAAATCACACAATAATCATCAGAAATTGGCACTGCATTGTTTGCCTTGATACAATATCAAGGATGAATACCAACTTCAGGTTGAAATTAGAAAAATATACAACTTCTCAACTTGGTAACCTCACGACAAGAAATTTGATTTCATGACATGATTTTGAATGCCCTCCTCAAGTCATTACATAATAGGGTCAGTAGCCTCAAAATCAATGATCCAAGGGGATAGACACAACAAAACACTAAAACAATCATTAACAACTAGATAAGAACTCAAACAAGTATAAACAATTAAATAAGAGCTAAAATAATTATCAAGTATACCATATGCACCAGTTGCAATGTGAAATCTGTTGATATCTTTTTTCAAGATATCCATCCTCTGTTTGCACTATTCATGAATAAAACCACTTAACACTGCCTATTGTTTTGTATTATCATATTTGCTCTCTCCATCTTTAGCCACAAAAATCACATTAGACTTCATCTTGAAAGCAACAAAAAATCACATTAGTACTGTGAGATGTTTTCCTACAGAAATCGCACTATTTAGTGCTCCAATTGCCCTTTCTTTTACCAAATGGTTTCTTAACATCAATAAGGAAATCAAGGATTCAAATTTCTCCCTCCATTTTGTCTCTCATGCTCATTCAATGTTGAGAAAAACTATTAAAGGCATATGAATAAAAATTCATATTCATATTGCAAGCCATATTTTGGATCAAGAATCCGTCTCGTGATTAAATTTAGGGTCATACCATCATATTATCCCAACTCATATGAACAAATAATTAATATTGCAAGCCACATTTTGGGTCAAGAATTCATCTAGTGATTAAAATTCAGGTCATCGGGACAAATAATTAATATTACAAGACACATTTAGGTTCAAGAATTCATCTCATGATTAAACTTAGGGTCATCCGATCATATTATCTCAATTTCACATGAATAAAAAATTTATATTGCAAGCCACATTTAGGGTCAAAAATCCATCTTGTAATTAAATTTAAGATCATTGGATCATATTATCTCAATTTCATATGAATAAAAAATTCATATTGCAAGACACATTTTGGGTCAAGAATTCATCTCGTGATTAAAATCTGAGTCATCCAAACATAATATACCAATTTCATATGAATAAATAATTCATAATGCAAGCCATATTTTGGGTCCATAATCCATCTCGTGATTAAATTTAGGGTCATCTAATCATATTTTCTCAATTTCATATGAACAAAAAAAATTCATATTTCAAGCCACATTTTTGGGTCAAGACCCATCTCGTAATTAAATTTCAAGTCATCCAAATAAACAATCCCAATTTTATATGAATAAAAATTCATATTGCAAGTCATATTTTGGGTCAAGAATCCATCTCGTGATTAAATTTAGAGTTATCCGATCATATTACCCCAATTTCATATGAACAAATAATTCATATTGCAAGCCACACTTTGGGTCAAGAATCCATCTCATGATTAAAATCCGGGTCATCCAAACTTACTATGATGAATAAAAATTTCGTATCGCAAGCCACATTTTAGGTCAAGAATCCATCCCGCGATTAAATTAAATTATGATACATATTGCAACTTTTCAATATTTATCAGCCTTCTTAGGCATGAATAATCAGGAATCAGGGAGATTATACATTCTTAGATACTCAAGAATAATATGTTAATGTTGCAAACTAAAACCTACCCCAAAACCCAAACACGGTTTTGGAGAATGAAGCAATGATAAGAGAAACAAAATTCAGACTTGAAAGGACTGCAGATTAATTGAAGGTTGGTCCAATCAAGAAGCTTTTTATTTCGAATCGAAGCAAACCATGAATGTTGATAATTCAAACCCTAGAATTGAAGAAACTTGAATCCGAATAACAAAGTTTGTGACTAGTCATCTTTTTCCAGCATCAATTAAAATCATATTTCTAGGGTTTGAATAATCATCATTCGACAAGATTGAACGTTCTTGGTTGAATTTCAAGAACGAGATGTTACCGTTAAAAATATTTGGTTTTAAAGTGCAGAAGATTGAAAATCAAGAGTAGAGAAGACACACCTCTCTTTTTCTTTCACCGGTTTCGTAAGAACAATCGAAATCAATCAGCGACTGAACTAGAACGAATTCCGAATAATCGAAATCCAATCAAGAAGCTCCAAACTTTTTATTTTTTCTGATTCGTCAAGTTCGCACCTCTTTTTTCTTTTATCCATTCGCCGAGTTTCAACTCTTTTTCTATCTGTGAAGCAACCACAGTCCACAAACTTAGAGCCCGCAATATATCAAGTGTGCACAGCTGGATCCTTCATGAACCGTTGGATCCTTTTTATAACGTTATAATTATTTCTTGTCAAACAAATTAATGGTCACTCATATTTATAATTTTTTCTTTTTTGTAAATTTTTATTATTTATAATTTTTTATTTTGTTAGTAAAAAAGTATATCTTATTCATATTTTAATCATTGTTAATATTTTTATCATTGACGTGTACACAAACATTGACATGTCTGTTTGTTTTTATTTATAAAAATAATTGAAATTACAAAATTACGTAGGATTGTTTTATAAATATAATAAGTTATTTGATTAGTAAATAATGAGAAAATTGTAAATAAAATATTTTTTTTCAGGATTTAATAAATAAAAATAATTATAATTAAAAATAGTAAATTAGAGATGATGTATTTTTTTTTGATTTAATATATTTTGTTTGATGTTATTATTTTTAATTATAAATTTTTTAATTATTTTTATTAATTTTTATTTATTAGATCTAGAAAAATAATTAAAAAAAAGAAGTTGTTAACAAAATATAATTGAGTGGCTAATTTATCTACAAAATAAGATAAAGTTGTTATAATAATATAATACAAAATAGGAGAGAGTTGTTAAAATAATATAACACGTTATTTGTTTAGCACGTTTATAACCACATTTTTTTTTCTTCAATTGTATTTTATTTTATTAACAGTATTTTGTTTTTTTTAAAATATTTTAATTATTTTTAATTTATTAAATAAATAATTATTCAAATGTTAAGTTGAGAAGAAATTTTTTTTGAAAATGTGTACATGATCGAATCCCGCAACCTTCTAATACACCAAAATATTTTTTTCTTTAGTCGCAAGGCGGGGAATGTGGGGTTAAAAAGAAGGGATTTTGGTTTTTTTTTTTTTGCATTTTGGTTACTTAAAAAAGAGCATAAATAAAATAAATTAACCAAATATAAATTTTATTTACATTTTCTTAAGTATAATTCTTAACTTAATTAATTATGATTTTATTAAATTTATAATTTTTTTTAAGTTGATCTTAATTATAAAAAGTAAATTTTATGTTAAGAAAGATACGAAAAACAGATAAAGAAATACAAATAAGTTTTTCCCTTTATATAATCTCTAGTTGAATTTAATTAATTTTAATTATTGAACAATTAAATGAAATGTGAACACTGAACCATCCCTTTGGTTACAGAGAGGAGTTGAATTGACGGGGCCGCAATTGGAGAATTTGAAACGCGATTCCTCCAATCTTGAATGGCTTCTTCGCACGGATGCTGCCCTCACCATCACCACAATCACTGCCCACACTGTCCCCTCCGCCGTCATTGCCACCACTGCCCCCTCCACTTCTCCCCTTCTCTCATTCCTCAAACTCAAACTCATAATCAAAATCAAAACCAACCACAACATGCTCAGTAAGTTTCTTTCATTCTTCTCTTCTTTTGAGTATAAAATTCATGTAGGTTGTATGATCCAATTTAGAGAACTAACACAAATAGTTCCAAACTTTTGTTTTAATCTTATTGAAACAAATTGAAGTTCCACATATATGGTTTTTTATTCCCCCAAAAAATACTAGAGAATATTGAAAGTAGATTGTCATTTCCACCATGAATTAAGGGAGATTGTGGAGGCTATTCAATCCTCGTTAGCCCATTGATTTATTTGAGTTTATCTATACTTGTGAGATGACTTATTGAAAAAGTTTATAACATGCTCTACAAAAAATAGCTTATGAAAATAGTTTATTTTATCTTTTGTTATAGAAATAACTTATAGTCTGTTTGAATTGATTTATTTGAATTTATCTACTTGGTATAAATAAACACTTACGAAACTGATTGAGATAACTCATTGAAGCAACTTATGACATTTCCACAAACTGTTTTAATTTTTAAGCTTATTTCTATACGTTCTCTAGAATAGCTTATAAAAACAGTTTATATCTTATATGAAAACAATTTGACTTTATTTTATCTTTGTTATAGAAATAGCTTATACATAAAGAGTTAAATATTGTGTGTTTATTCTATAAGCTTTTAATTAAGTTGTTTATCCAAATAGTCTCTAATCGTATATCTCTTATTTTTAATTAAGTTGTTTATCCAAACAGTCTCTAACTGTATATCTCATATTGTTCGATCTGTTGCCATTTGTATATTATACTTTTTTGTTATAATTAGAAATATTTGAAATGGATTGAGTCATAGATTTCAGTAAGTCTAATTCCTCTATCCTCCTTCTTTATCCTATATGAAAGTAATCTATCTTCTGACGATTTTGGATGGCATCAGAATTTCACAAGAGCTGGAGCATATTGTGCTAGATGGTGATGAAGAGGATGATGAACCTGTTTTCGTTCTAACCGATGAATGGAGAGAGTTCTTTGCGAAATCTGAAGCTAAAAGGAAACTAGGTAACTCTCTTCATGTGCTTAATGTTTCTGCTGAGTATGTTTATTGAATTTTGATTCTCGACTGAACTTTCTGTTGAAAATTTGATCATGTCATCTACTGTTTTATTATCTGGATTCATCAAATCCGCTTTTAAGTCACATTCAACTTACAATCAGAAGATCAAATCAGGTCCACAAAATCAGTGTGATATATCTGAGGTTGAATTATCCAGATAAGAAGATTAGGAACAAAGCAATTATCAATCAATTATCAGTTATGTGGCTACTTTTAATAATATTTTTTTTTACATATCATACAGAGAAGAAGCAGGCCAAGAAGGGGAAAAAGTAAAAACAGAAAGGAATGTATGTTAAGATATTTTATTTGGGTGATCAAGAGGTTGTTCAAGACGACGATTGTGCTTTCGAGAATGTTAAGTTTTCCAAGCTTGATGTGGTTTGCTTTGTATCTCAACAAGGAATCTTTTCTGCACTTTTTTAAAAGGATGATGAATTACTTACCAATATCTGTAATTTTGTAGTTCACCTTTTGTTGATAAATTGTATTATGTTATCAATTTTATAGACTAACGACTTTTTAAAGTAAGTATCCTTGTGTTTTCTGGTAGAGTTACTAGAGAAAAGAAAAAGCTGAATAAAATAGCACTTGCAAAGTGTATATATATCCTTAATCTTATGATCTTATGTTTGACAAAGGCATTGAAAAGTTCTAAAGAATTTGAAAAGGCAAAGGGTATATATATATATCCTTAATCTTGTGTTTGGAAAAGGAAAAGTGTATATATGTCCATTTTCTTTGCAAAAATAATGAGAATACCCTTGTACAAGTTACCTTGCAATTCATTGGCATTTGTAAAGGTTGTTAGAGGTGAATTGTGCAAAAAGTATTATGATTGGCATTGTAGTCCAAAATATGGTATCATTCTTTGTAATCCATCAATGTTCTAACCTAGAAATTTACAGATGACTAGAGAATAAGTCTTGTGACATGGTTTCCTTTGGGTGCGTTTGTGTTTGGCACATAATTTAACATTCTCAAGAAAATAGTTATAAGTTTTTTCTAAATATATATATATATATATATATATATATATATATATATATATATAATTTGATGGTAATATCCATTTCCACTTCTCCACTTGAGAATAAATCCATTGGAATTATGGGACAAAATAATTTTGACAAAGGGAATTATGGAATTTATGGGAAGTTCTCTATTTTGAGAACCTTTATATTTGGAATAAATTTTTTCAACCTTATAACTAATATGGATATATTTATTTTAAATCCATGTATTTTCGAGAATGTGATTTCTAGACGTGAAACAAACATCTATATGCATTTTATAGCGTTGGATTGTTCAAGTATCGTAGAACCGTCAATTAAGCTTCAAAGTTCAAAATCCTTCTTAAAAAATCTCATACTTAAAACCCTTAATATTAGGCTCCTTATTGAAATAATTTTTAAAGTCCCGGTTCATTATTTCATTATTTTTTGTGGGTCTAAGTGAGGGGATTCATGGACCCAATGTTTTGTTAATCTAAAACTTTTTTTTCTCAAAAATTTGTGAGAAAAATCAAAAAATTATTTTTCTCGAATAAAAAAACTAAATAAAATTTATAAATAATTTTTTATCGGAAAAAAATCGAAACTTTTATTTTGGAAAATTTTGAAGAAAAAATCAAAAAATATTTTTCGAATTTGTTTTTTTTGAAAAAAAAAATCATAAGATAAATTTGAAAAAGTGGGCTCATAGGCTCCACTAAATCCACAAAATTTTAGGGTTTTTTTTTTTTTTTGGCCTTAATAACTATAAATTTTTTTGTCCTTCCAACATGTGGACTAAGACCAATAATTAGTAGGCTAGTGAGACGGACACTTATAAATAGATAAGTAGAGCATAACACTTATAAATAGATAAGTAGAGCATAACAATACTTCAAAAGTCTTTCAAAAGTGGATATGTGTGGGTGGAAATGGTTAATTGTTAGTATTTTGCTGAAGATAATGATCAAATCCAACTTCCTTATCAATTTAGTCCCCAACTCTCTAACTTTAACCACCAAATCAATTTTATATCTCTTGAGAAAAAAGAAAAATTGTTTTTATAGTTGAAAAATATGAATGTTTTTTAAAAATTCCAAACTACACCATTTTTATTTTAGGTTTTATTTTGTTCTTTATTTTAAAAGTTTTAATTTCGTCTCTTATTTTAATAACATTATGATTAATTGGTCTTTTTTCTTAAGCCGTAAAGCACTTGTGCATATTTAATGAAAATCTAATGTAGTTATTTGACATAAAGATCTAATTTCATATTTACTATTTTACGTTTATTTTAAGTTTCACTTTACTCTTCTCCGTCTTAAGGTGAATTGTTTATATGAATAATTTATTGTAGATTAATATTTAAAAATTATTTAAAACTTGAACGAAGATAGAAGTTGTTTAATGGAAGTAGAAATTTAGTCTTTTTACTCTTAAGTATGATAAAGTGTTTTCATTGATATTTGTTCAATAAAAACAAATATATGCCTCAAAATTGAACTCATTGAATTGTCGTTAATTAGATTAATATCTCAACAGTAAAAATAAAGATTGCTATAAATTAATACTTTCTCGATAAATTTCACCGACCATAGTTAAAGTTCGAAAATTTTATCCTGTACCCCCAAAATATAAAGGAAAATACCAAAATACCCTCATATATATTTAAACTCACCATTTTTCTCATTTCTTCATTTTAACATTTCTGGAACACAAGTGAGTGTCAAAAAAATCTTTTTTTCCAAAAAACTTTTTTTTCAAGTATTCCGGTACACACCTTCAACTCCGGAAAACTTGAAAAAAGTTTTCCGGTACACAACATCATTTCTGGAAATCATTTTTGAAGTTTTCCGGAACTACCGGAAAACTTATTTCAACATTTCCGGAATACTTACACTACCGAAAAACGTAAATGTGACATTTTTGGAAGCTACCAGAAAACTTCATCCACAAGTTTTTCGGTAGTTGTTTGATTTTTTTTTTTATATATTTTTTAAATTAATTTTTTTGTTTTAATTTTTTATTCCATTACTATTTATTTTAACTAATTTTTTTTTCAGTGGGTAGGGGTGCGAGAGGTAGAGACGGCAAAATTGTAGGAAGAATACATGACATTGAATTTTCATCGTCTTTGGATGTTGCTCCGGAAAGGGTTCGTCCGACAACATCTCATAGAAGACGATGAGTTATAATGGAAGATGATGACCTAGGAGAGCAGGATCATATATCTATCCTTGAGGAGAATCAGTTGGTACATGAGGAGAATCAGGCGGTACACGAGGAGGATCAGACGGTACACGAGGAGGATCAGATACATGAGGAGCATGAGGAGGTACATGTATAGGAGGAGGGACCTGTACAACAGGAGGGTGAGAGTGAGCTGACACGCTATCCTGGAGGACTGTATGATCTGTCTGTCCTTACTCGATACTGGCATCACGTGTCTGCAAGACTGTGGTTTGGTCAAGTAAGATAAATTAATTATTATTTATGGTGTATTAAAAATATTAAAAATAATAATTATTTATGATGTATTATAAATATTAAAATTACTTATTATTTATGGTGCATTCAAAATATTTATTTAAATTTATCTGGGTTAGGACCACTACAATGGGGGAGTCTGAAATTGATTGACAACAGCTTGATTTCTGCTTTTGTGGAAAGATGGCACCCAGAGACTTCGTCATTTCACATGCCATTTGGTGAAATGACGATTACTTTGGACGATGTTGCCAATTTGTTAGGCGTTCCTATTATGGGTGAGTTCTACACTGCACCACCTGAGCTAGATAGAGTAATGACTTGTAATATTGCCATTACTTTATTATGGGTGCCTTCCGAAGAGATTTGGGAGGAAACAAAAAAAACCAGGGGTGCACACTACAGACTAGATTGACTGAAAGATGTATTCAAAAGGCAGTGTGTAGCCCAGCGATTTGATTGTGCAGCTCGGGCAAATTTGCTGCACTAGTAGTCCTTTATGACTACCTGTCTGATGCCAACTGTTACGACACCAAACAGTTAGGTGGATACATGTCTCTACTCCAAGTATTAAATAATTATGATTATTATTAATTGTTATGATTTTTAATTATTTATTTTTATGTTTATAATTAATTAATTTATTTTTATTTGCAACAGTGTTGGATATACGAATATTTTCTAGATATTTGTAAAAGATGTGACCAGGGTGTTCACGTTTAGTGCATTGCCCGAATGAATAGATGGAGCCACAAAAAGGCAAACACAAGATCCCTGAGTATAGACGTATGATTGACGCACTGACACCTGCTGAAGTCATATGGAGACCATGGGAGAATCATAGGGATGTCGTTTCCTTTGATCACGTAACCCATATCAGGTATGGACATCCATTTATCTATGGGTTGAAGACCTAAGCTTGTTATCTTCAACGAATCTCTTACTTCTCTGATGCGTCCTGAGAACAGTCTATCATATGGACTTATATGAAAAGCAATCTTCTGGTCCAAACTATTACGGAGCAAAGACAAAGACTCCTCACCGTGTCCAAGCAATGATGCAATAGCGGGATAACTACAATTTCCATCTGCTTTCACATCAAATATGTCATCAATGTATGGTTGAATAACATCAGGAAATTGTCTCAAAAACAAATGTCTCTTCTTTGATGAAACAGACTGTCTTTTCTTTGATGATTGAGATGGTTGGGAACCAGCATCTTCACAATATGTTGCATTAACATGCTCAAAGTAAGAAGGGTCTCGATATACATCATATTCATCCGGCTTCTTACCCTTACTCTTCTTCACCCGTCCTTTGGTTTTAACTTTTTCAGGTGGTGGACACATTGAACTTGTAGTTGGAAAAGCAAGTTCACGCACATTACTCTTCAACACTCTTTTTCCTATAGCATTAAGTGATCGAAAACGTTTCCATAAACCATTCATCTCAGTAGACATATCCAACTCTGATCCATCTTCTGTGTCTTGGGTGGGTTCACATTCCATGCTTAATTTTCTCCATTGAATATGCACAGAATCTAGAGTAATTGGTTCACCCATCAATTTATATTGTGCCAATTCACAAGCACAAGGTAACTCGTATTTTCTTTTGAGAGTGCACCCACATACAGATTTGTCAATACCCACCAACTCAACTTTCTCGTATTCTTCAGCAATACGTCTTTGAGCTTCTCTTAATACAAATGTATTCAATCTTTGATAAAATGAATTTCTATGTTCATGCTCTTCATCATAGAAACTTTTCTGAAATGAGCCCCTGATTTTTTTATGTTGCAACCTTATCATGTTGTTCATAGCATCCCAAAATTTACACATGTCACTCATGATGTGTTCCAACATTAACTTCAGTTTCCAACGAGCGGACTCAACCCTATCATTACATGTAAATTGTCACCATAGAGCAATCCAACAATATATAATAAAATTACAAAATCGAAATTCTAGAGTCACATGACATACCTGTTTATGAAGAATGTCACTCAATTTGTCCATGCTTCAACAAACTTTTCCTTATGAGGAGTTAACCAAGTTTCTTTCACATAGTCAACAAACACTTTATTATCGACACATGATTGCTCAAACATTTGCAAGCGCATAATATACTCTTTTTCATCACTGCAATACATAATGCCTTTCCACATATTCAATATTAACTCTTGTCTATCCTTTAAGACATATTGCTTGCATTTTGCTCCAACATTTTTGTCGATATGCAATCAACAAAGCAAATTAACAGCATATGGAAATACAATACCAACTGCTTTCATTAAAGCAAGATCTCTGTTTGTCACAATTAAACTAGAAAATTTGTTTTGTGTAACAAACAGTTCTCTTAGCCTCTCTAATGCCCAACAAAAGTTTCCTTCCCACTCACGTTCCAAATAAGCAAATCCAACTACAAATGTCATATCTGTTGATGTCATACCAACAATTTCAAGTAATGACATTTTGTATATATTGGTTTTGTAGGTATTGTCCATAATAAACACAATCGGAAACAAATTCAACAACTTCACTAAATCTGGATGCGCCCAAAAAATATCTCTCATAACATCTGAGTCTTCACGCTTTCTATTCCAACACACATATTTTGTATCTTCAATTAACTTGAATAAATGTTGCATCTCTGTCCTATTACCTCTCACGTGCAATCGAATCATACTCCTTTGTTTATATATTTGTGAGGTCTTAGTAACATTGTTCTTATCTCGGTCTTGCAATGAGAGTAGTATGTGTCTTGGTGCAACATTATATTTTGTTAAGTCATAAACATTTTTTTTTTCTTCTTCAACTAAGCGTCCAACAAATGCATGCCCCTCCAAAGTATCAAGTAATTCATGGTTGTGAACTCCAAAAATTACTTTAATTGTCTATCCTGAACCATCTTTTAATGGTTTTGATCTAAGCTTGAAAGGACAACCACATTTTTTTGTTGAACTTCGAGTTGAACTATCAACACACTTGTATTTTCCTCCTTTGTCACAACCTAATATTAATTTATTTCTCCTCCCTTTCTCTCTTGTCTCTATATCTGATCTTCTGATGATAACACTCACTTTATTTTTTATACCGATTTCTTTAGCTCAATTCACAATAGCGTCCCTTGTATTAAATATCTGAAATAAAATATAAAATAAATTATAATTAATCACAACAATATATTTTTACAATATTAATATTAATTATTCATACCTGATCTATGTCAAAAATGTTTATAGTATCGACGCATGTTTTATCCAATAATAGTAGCGGTTTATCCATATTTGTTAACATTTTATAAAAATTAATAAATTAAAAAAAAATAAAAAAAGGGTGTGTATTAGAAATCTTGCCAATGAAGTTTTCCGCAAACACCTTCTGTACCGAAAAAGCTGAAAAATGTTTTCCAGTAGTACTCATTTTTCAGTTCTGTACGGGAAATCTTTTTCGAAGTTTTCCGGTAAAAACTTTATGTACCGGAAAACTTGTAAAAATTTTTTTAGAAGTTACCAGAAAACTTTTACCTACCGAAAATCTTTTTTACTAGCTCCGGAAATGATGTAATAATTAAAAAAAAGTGTTTTTAGATTGGTAAAATAGTAAAAAAAATTTGAAGATATATTTGACATTTTCATAAATTTGTAGGAGTATAAGTATAAAAGTGGAATTATAGAGTAAATTTTTCTTAAAGTTTTAGAAGATTTGTAAACACGAAACCATAAGTTATATGTGGTAATAGTCCACCGAATCAATCGTCCTCAACACAACCTTTGTTCTAAAATATCTTTCAACGAAAACGGTCCAATATATGGTTCTCTAAAGCTAGAGATTAAATTTTTCCGAAAAAAAGAAGCTAAATATTCTTAGATGTGATACGGTGGAGAATAGAATACCATAAAATGTGTTCACAATGTCCGGACATTATTACTAAAATAAAAAAATAAAAAAAATCTATATATATAAAATCATATACTGATATTTAATTATAATTTATCATTGTATTGAAGAAATCTATAATTGTTTTTATATTTTTATCTAGGAAGTTTGACACATTGTGATTGATCATTAATATAAAATAATTTTACATTAATGGTGCATAATTTTTATTTTATTGTTTTAAAACCACATGACACTACTATTTGGTTAGTCATAATGGAGCTATGAAGTTTGGATACGTAATACTTACATGAGTACGATACGATACAGTTATCTATACGTTGATAGGTAAATTTTTAAAATTTAAGATACGATATGGTTTGAATATGTTAATAAAAATTTTATTAAAAAAATAATAAATATGCAGAATACTTATAAAGAAAGATGTATTGATTATTCTTCATAAATATATAATTATAATGTATTAGTAAAAACATCATTAAAAAAGTCTAAATAAATATTAATTTTATTCCATAACTAATAATTTAAAATCACTTTTAATTGTCTCTTCAATCAGTACCATCATTTATAAAATATAATTTTTAAATTTTGTACGAAAAAAAATAATTTTTCTAATTTAAGAATAATATCTTAAAGTGGATTACTCTTTGCTACTACTTGCTTGTTAGTGTTACTCCACTTTCTGTCGGGGAATTGAGGATAAATAACAAGTTTTGTTCTCTGTTATTCTGTTTTAAAGTAACCTTTTTTCTTTTATTTTCTCTTCTAACTTTAACTTGTATGGGTTTCTTTGTTGGGAAAAACCAGAGATAATTAGAGATAATTATCTCAATAATGCGGAATATTTTTCCCCCACCTGTGCAGATAAATGGCCAAACAGAAAATAATAATTGGCAGAAAATTAAATGAGACAAACACAATTTTTAACGTGAAAAACTTCCCTCAAATTGAGAGAATAAAAACCACGGGACCTAGTCCAGTAAAACCTTCCACTATAATAATTAATGGGTACACCAGAGTCTTCCTAATAACAATAGGGAATATCAATCAACAATAATAACCTTATAACAATCTTCCACTAAAGTGGGTATGCCAAAATAACTCTCAGAGAAAGTAAAACCTGAATTCCTTTCCTTTTCTCTGGTTGTCGTTGGTGCGTGCGGTTACTGTCGTTGTTTTGTTTGTTTGCCTTTTGCCTTAGGGATTTGAGATCCCTTTCCTTCCTTTTATTGTCCTTTTCATGGGTCAAGCCCATTAAAACATATATTCCTTTTTTTTTTTTTTTTAATAATAATAATAATACTACTAATAAAATTTGGTGGGTTCTACTTGGGGAGTGACCCTACCCAACAAATCTCCCCCTCACGACTCAAGTGTGAAGGTACTGCTCAACCATGCCGGCCTTCTTTCTACAGTATATCATCTTCGACACAGGCAAGGTCTTTGTCATCATATATGAACCATTCTCATCAGTATGAATCTTCTCAATTAAAAATGATTTGATTTCCAGTGTGTCTCGTATCCAATGATACCGCACCTCAATATGCTTCGACTTTGCATGAAAAGTCGGATTCTTGCTAAGATGGATTGCACTCTGACTGTCGTAGAATAACACAAACTTATCTTGCTTGAGGCCTAACTCATGTAGGAATTTCTTCATCCACAAGAGTTCTTTGGAAGCTTCAGTTGCTGCAATGTACTCAGCTTCAGTAGTAGATAAAGCAACACACTTTTGTAATCTTGATTGCCAAGACACAGCTCCCTCTGCAAACGTCATCATATAACCAGAAGTAGATTTTCTAGAATCAAGATCACCTGCCATATCTGCATCTGTGTAGCCATCCAACGCAGGTTCACCACTTCCATAGCATAAACACACTTTGGAAGTGCCTCTGAGGTATCTGAGAATCCACTTCACTGCTTGCCAATGATCTTTACCAGGATTAGAGAGAAACCGACTAACGACTCCAACTGCATGAGCAATATCTGGCCTTGTGCATACCATAGCATACATCAAACTACCAACTGCGGATGCATAAGGAACCTTCTTCATCTCTTCTTTGTCTTTCTCACTTGTAGGACATTGATCAGAACTCAATTTAAAATGAGTAGCAAGTGGAGTAGTAACAGGTTTACAATTGCTCATGTTAAACCTCTCTAACACTTTCTCAATGTAATTGTGTTGAGACAACCACAATTTATTATTCTTCCTATCACGAGTAATTCTCATGCCCAGAATTTGCTTGGTAGGACCTAAGTCTTTCATTGCAAAAGACTTGTTCAAATCTTTCTTTAAAGATTGAATCTTTTTAGTGTCATGACCAACAATCAACATGTCATCCACATATAACAAGAGAATAATATAATCACCATCAGAGAATTTCTTGACAAACACACAATGGTCAGAAGTAGTTTTACCGTACCCATGTTTCTCCATGAAAGAATCAAATTTCTTGTACCATTGTCGGGGTGCTTGCTTGAGCCCATACAAGTTTTTCTTCAATTTACACACAAGCTGCTCTTTACCTTTGACTTCGAAACCCTCTGGTTGCTCCATATAGATCTCTTCCTCCAAATCACCATGAAGGAATGTAGTTTTCACATCAAGTTGTTCAACTTCTAGATTCAAGCTAACTGCTAACCCAAGCACAACTCGGATAGAGGACATCTTCACCACAGGTGAAAAAATTTCATCAAAATCAATACCTTTTCTCTAATTAAAACCTTTCACAACCAATCTTGCTTTGTATCTTGGTTGAGAACTATTCTCTTCTGCCTTTATCTTGTATACCCATTTGTTCTTGAGTGCTTTTCTGCCATTAGGTAACTTTACCAAATCAAAAGTGTGATTCTCATGCAAGGAATTCATCTCTTCTTGCATGGCCTTCAACCACCTTTCTTTATCAACATTTGTAATAGCTTCTTGATAATACTCTGGCTCTCCACTATCAGTGATCATCACGTACTCGTGTGGAGGATATCTTTGAGAAGGTTGACGTTCTCTAGTAGATCTTCTCAACTCAAACTCGTCTGGTGGCTCAGCTGGTACCTGCTCATCTTGGTGAGGTACATGATCATCAGTTACATTCTCATCATCTACCTGTATATCTCCCCCATCAACAAAAGTTTCTGCAGGGGGCATAGGCGCAACATCAATGTAACTTCTGGAATTTGGTTTCTGTTTCTCAACTTTATCAAAATCTTCAATAGTCTGGTCTTCAAGAAATATCACATCTCGACTTCTGATAATTTTCTTGTCAACCGGATCCCACAATCTATAACCAAATTCTTCATCACCATAACCAACGAATATACACTGTTTGGATTTACTATCAAGTTTGGACCTCTCATCTCTTGGAACGTGAACAAAACATATGCAGCCAAACACTTTCAAATGTCGGTAAAAGACATTTTTCCCCGTCCACACTCTATTTGGAACATCACCATCAAGTGGAATAGAAGGAGAAAGATTGATCAAATCCACTGCAGTTTTCATTGCTTCACCCCAAAAAGATTTCGATAATTTTGCATGAGAGAGCATACATCTGATTCTGTCATTAATCGTACGATTCATTCTCTCTGCAACACCATTATGCTGAGGTGTCTTTGGAACTGTTTTCTCAAACCTGATTCCATGTTCTCTACAATACTCTTCAAACGGACCTCTGTATTCACCACCGTTATCTGATCGAACACATTTCAATTTCCTTCCCTTTTCTCTTTCAACACTTGCATGGAAATGCTTGAAGACTCCAAGTACCTGGTCTTTAGATTTCAAAGGAAAGGCCCACACTTTTCTAGAGTGGTCGTCAATAAAAGTAACAAAATACGATGCACCACCAAGAGATTTACTATCCATCATACAAACATCAGTATGAACTAAATCAAGAATATTTTGCCTCCTATGAGGACCAGTATTATGAAAAGAAACTCTATGTTGTTTCCCAGCAAAACAATGAGTGCAAGTTTTTAGAGACGTACCTTTCACAGGAAGAAAATTTTTCTTCGCAAGTATATTGAGTCTTTTCTCACTCAAATGACCAAGGCGCATATGCCATAAATCAGAAGAGGCGTCTTCAATTGCATTCACTTCTTCCTTGCATAGCTTCGTAGGCATCCTATAGAGAGAAGTGGAACTTTGATCCTTTGCAACCACTAGGGACCCTTTGGTGATTTTACATATACCACCACCACCAAAGTAAGTGTGATAACCCTCAATATCCAAGGCTTTCACCGAAATCAAATTGAGACGAATATCAGGAACATGTCTAACATTCTTCAATTGAAGCTTGCAACCAATCCCAGTTTCAACCCAAACATCTCCCATACCAATAATTTTACATACTCCTTCATCTCCCATTTTTACCATGCCAAAATCACCAACATTGTAAGATGAGAAGAAATCACGCCTAGGAGTAACATGATATGAGGCACCCGAATCAATAATCCAAGTTGAATCCTGACATGCAAGGTTTATGGAATTATCATCACAGACAATGTAGACATTACTAACAGATGCAACTGCTGTTGTATCTTTATCATTTTTCTTCTCTTTGTCTTCATCTCTTTCCCTTGATTGATCTCTCTTAAGGAACCTGCAATTTCTTTTTATGTGACCTGCTTTGCCACAATGATAGCATATCACTTCTTTTCTAGTGCTCGACTTGCTTCTTGACTTGCTATGACTTTCAGAGTTGTCGCGTCTATGGAAGTTTCTAGATTGACTTCTCCCTCGTGACTCTGTAACGAGTGCTTCTGACTTTGAGGAAGAACCAACCAAACCACGTTCCTTTCTTCGGGCTTCTTCATTCAACATACTCTCTTTAACTGTTGACATTTTCAGCTTTCCATTTGGAGCTGAATTGGTCAATGTCACAACAAGGACTTCCCAATTATCAGGCAAGGAACTCAACAATAACAACGCTTGCAACTCATCATCTAATTTAATTTCAGCGGTTGTCAATTGATTCACTATATTCTGAAAAATACTCATATGCTCTGCCATTGAATCCCCATCTTTGTATTTCATATTCACCAGCTTCCGAATCAAGAATGCTTTATTTTGCACATTCTTTCGTTCATACAACTCTTTTAATTTTTCCCACATCTTGTTAGCATCTATTTCAGTTTCAACATGTGGATATACACTCAGATCTAACCACTGTCTAATCAACGCCACTGCCTTTCTGTTCATCTTCTTCCAATCAACATCAGATTTATCTGTGGGTTTAGCAGTGTCACCCTCAATAGGATCATACAAATCTTTACTGTATAGCATGTCTTCCATGAGGGTCTTCCAAAGTGTGTAATTAGAAGAGTTGAGTTTAATCATATTCGGACCTTTATTTTCCTCCTCCATTTAAATGCACAAATCAAATCAACCGAGCTCTGATACCACTTTGTTGGGAAAAACCAGAGATAATTAGAGATAATTATCTCAATAATGCGGAATATTTTTCCCCCACCTGTGCAGATAAATGGCCAAACAGAAAATAATAATTGGCAGAAAATTAAATTAGACAAACACAATTTTTAACGTGAAAAACTTCCCTCAGGGAATATCAATCAACAATAATAACCTTATAACAATCTTCCACTAAAGTGGGTATGCCAAAATAACTCTCAGAGAAAGTAAAACCTGATTTCCTTTCCTTTTCTCTGGTTGTCGTTGGTGCGTGCGGTTACTGTCGTTGTTTTGCTTGTTTGCCTTTTGCCTTAGGGATTTGAGATCCCTTTCCTTCCTTTTATTGTCCTTTTCATGGGTCAAGCCCATTAAAACATATATTCCTTTTTTTTTTTTTTTTTTTT
>JBBPBQ010000002.1:53863686-53878988 GCA_037974755.1 Cicer yamashitae | reverse complement strand
TTTTTTTAATAATAATAATAATACTACTAATAAAATTTGGTGGGTTCCACTTGGGGAGTGACCCTTAACATAATTTTGAATGTAAGAGGGTCTTCTTCCAATTAATGTAAAATGCAGCTGTATAGGTAGTTGCTTGATAACAATCTTCAACTTCATTATGAATCGGTTACTGATAAAAGAAATATCGATTTTTTTTAACAAAAAATATTTATATGTCAGGATAAAAAATTCACTCATAAATGTATGTCTCTATTAATATTCCAAAAATAATTGTATTACATTATTTATTTTCTTGATTTTTATAAAATATGTATTTACATATATCCGTGAAAGATTCTAAAATATCAAATAAATAAATTTTTAGAGCCATAAGGGTTTTGCATGATTTTGTGGTAGCTGGTGGTTGGTGGGCTAAGAGATTGCCAAACATGTCCTTTCAAATATAGACCATTCAATATTTAAATCATTTTAAATAAGTTCTACGAAAGTATAAAAAAAAATATTGTGTGTAATGGTATTATTAATTTTTTTATTAATAATTTTTTTAATTTATCCACATATGCATAATTATACTATCTATTAAATTGACTAAATTAAGAATTTTGATACATAGATAACATGTCATTTAACTGTTTGGTGATTTAATTTTGATAATACTAAAATATGTTAATTTTTCAATATACCGTAAAAGTCTCCATCATTTTAATGTAATTAATAAAAATAGACTTCGCACACAGGTTGACGTGTAGTGCTCTCTCTCAGGTTTCTTTGAGTCATAATCCTCTTCTCTTTTAGGTATATACCGTAAAAGTCTCCATCATTTTAATGTAATTAATAAAAATAGACTTCGCACACAGGTTGATGTGTAGTGCTCTCTCTCCGGTTTCTTCGAGTCATAATCCTCTTCTCTTTTAGGTCTATATCCATTGAAAGGAGTGATTTAAAGTTTTTTTAAATTATAACTATTTTTTTTTATTTCATTTTATTTAAATAAATAGTTTTTGTATATATTTAATTTTTCTTTCTCGTTTTATTTGTGATTTCATAGTTCGAGTGCAACTTTGATTTCTTCGTCGTCTTAAAGTAGTGTTTTGTTTTTTTCTGCCTTATTAAGGGGTTTTAGTCTTTTTCAAGTATGTATTTCATGTGTTTGTTGAAATATTTAAGAATGACCGGTCTAATCATTACCATATTTTGAGTTATTAGAGATTTATGCAGATTATCACCAAATTCAACATTTTCATATGACTTCTCAACACGTAGTTGAATTGGTCATGTCAAAGATCTTATACCGTTGATATTAACAAACACCAACAATTGTTTTTTGTAAATAAATGAGTTTAAAGACTAGGGGTCTTCCATTATACTTGACTATTGACTATACGTGGAAGAAATTAATTTGATTATTAAAATTAAGATTTTGATTTAATAATTTCTCGTTGGCTTTTAAAACTATGTGTATGCCTGTATTTAATTTTTTTTGTTGATCTCAAAATAAAAATAGAGAATATCCCAACCTATAATTAATTTAATTATACTATTCTTATTTGTCTTTAAATGAAGCTTATCTTTTTTCTATGAAAAAAAAATTGAGAACTGATGGTACACATTTTTGTTTGTTTGTTTGTATCTTATATGTTGTTGTTTTCATTTTGACAAATTAATTAAACAATTGTTATGAACAACTTTTTTATTTTAGAAACAAGAGTTTTTGTAAGTTGAGTGCTAGAGGTTCACCATGATCTCATAACACCTCAAAGACTTGAACAACTTTTACATATATTTACTCTTTATATATTAATCACCAATGAATTTTTTAAAAACTATTAAAAACAACTTACTAAATAATTTTTTTTAAACCAAAGGTAGTTGTTAATTTTTATTGTTTTGTTATAAGGGGAGTAAAGCTTGAGACCTCTTTATCACTCCAATTTTTATGTTTCTCTCAAACCACCTTTATGACTACGACATGCAGGTAGAGGTGGAAATTGGTCAGGTCAGATCAGCCTTTAAAAGGTTTTAGTCTGACCTACAATTAATTTTTTAGTCTTGAGCCAGAGTTACAGTTTGTCGCGACCTCAATTTTTGAGTGTTTCTCGAATTCAATTGAGTCGCCACCAAAGTTTATTTAAAATAGGTAAAACGTCGGAAAACCCTTAAAAAATAGAAAAACGGTATTTGAAACCAAACTTTGGGTATGAGAGTCGATTATGCGTAGAGAAAGTATTAGCACCATACGACATCCGTTGAAATACAGTTACCTATAATTAATTGTGCAAAATTAATATTAACTTATATAAATTTATCTCTCCTTTTTTAAATGCAATTATAATTTTTTTTAATAATCTATAGATAAAATTGTATTAAAAACATAAGGTAAAAAAAGTTTTTATTATTATGCTTGACAAGAGTGCGATATTGCTTCTACGTATCTCCCGATGCGATGGAGAAATCAAAGCTACGTAGTTCTTGGATAAAAAATGCAGATGTGTTGATTGCTTTTAAAAAAGTGTGTTTTGTTGTTGATAAAAAAAGTTGTTTTGACAAAAAAAATGAGTTTGTTTGATTTAAATAATTATTTTTGAAATGCGAGTGTTAAAACTAACAAGTTGAACAACTAGTGTCTCAAAAACTCAAGGAGTAAAAAAATGTCTCATCCAGTTAATACGTTTAAGAATATTTTATTATTTTCGGTTTTAAAATTGAGTTTTAAAATCACCAAGTGGTACAATTTGTGTCTTAACAACTCAAAGATTAACAAGATGTGAACTAATCAAATTTAAAAGTTGATTTGAGATTAATTTATTTATAAAAATGAGTTTTAGAACTGTCAAGTTGTACTACTTGTGTCCTGACAACTTATAAATAAAAGAATGACACATTTAGTTAACCTTTAATAAAATATATAATTTTTTTTGAAAGATTTAATATTTGTTAGAAACTAATTAAATTTAATATATAAAAAATTTTACTTGTTTTTTTTATTTACAAAAAATGAAAGCTAAAAGCATAAAGCTAAAGCTTAAAGTCCAAAAAACTAATTTTAATATATAATAATAAAAATAAAACAAAGTAAAAGAAAAAAGAAGAATAACATATAATAATATTAAAAAAAAATACTAATATATAAAACTCACAGTAACCCTGTTTACTTTCATAAGAGGTGTGAAAGAAATTCAAACTCTACTTACTTTCATAAGAGGTGTGAAAGACATTAGAAGCTGAAAAAAAATAATGCAGAAAAAAAAAAAGAGAGAAACAAAAGAAGAAAAGACTTAGAAGGAGAAGGAGAAGACCGGGAGGGAGTGTGAGGACCGAGGAGGAGGGGGAAGAAATCAAGAGGTCGAGCTGGACCAAAAAGTGTGGTCGGCGCTCCGATGATGGCGACGGCGTCGTCGAAGATTTAAATTTTCAGTTTTATATTTTCTATCTTCTTCTTCGTGATTTATCTTGTTTGTTTATACTCCTACTGATATTACATTTGTATATCAAGTTTTTTATTTTCTCATTTGTAACTCATCTTATATTAGAACATCACATTTGTATAACAACAAAATGATTATAATGTAAAGAGGAGGAAAAGAAAATACCTTACCTCTTCTTTTTTGTTTTTACTGCTGCTCTGAATGTTTTTTTTCTTCTTCTTTTTAGGTGTTTTTCTGAGTACAAGATCTTTTTAAAAAATAGTCTCATCTCTTTTATTTTATTTTCGGTGCTAAATGAGAACACTTATGTAAATTATGGACTCAAAATTGGGCATGTAAAATGATGATGTTTTAGATTTTATAATAATAATTGTAAAATATTTATTAAACATATTATTACATTTTTTTGAAATATATTTAATTAGTCGGACAAAATTGGGGTACTACACAATCTATCATATGTTTTTTTTTTCCGATCTGGTCTGAAAGCCTATTTCACATCAAAGCAATTAAATAGTATATTATATTTTTTTAAATAGGCTAAACTAGGCTTTTATATATAATGAAAACTAATAAAATAATAAACATAAGGAAAAATAATAAAATTATAACTAAATCTAATAAAATTATAACTAACAAGTTTGCAACAACTTTCCAAAAAAAACAAAGAAACAAAATGAACCCATAATTACCAAACTAGAAAAGTCCTTCAAAAAATTACAAATAAAATAAAATGAACGGCAAGTCGGTAAGGCGATTAATACTGATAGGCTTTAAAATAAAAAAAATACTATATATATATATATATCTATTAGGCTTTTTAATAAGTCTGAGACTGATCTATTTAAATTAATAGACTTTAAAAAAGCTTGAGTTTAGTCTCTTTATGCTATGTCAGACCAGATCATAAGTAGATCATACCATAATCCTCTGATGGACGTCTTAGTCTATTCTCAATCCTATCTGCAAGTTGACTTCATGTTAAAAATGTAAAATGCATGTTTTTCATGAATATTTTTTTCATAATGTTAACGATGAAAATAAGACATAAACCCAATAATTCAATTTGAGAATTTAGCAACCATGTAAGAAATATTCTATGATTTTTATCCTTACTATTAGTATTCAATAATGCTAGAGAAATGCTATAAATAGATGTCCAAGTATACCATGACCACTATATCCTCTCAAGATCCAAGTACTCCATGGATACTCCTTCTTATTTTCAAATTATTGAAGCCATATTAGCCTTGTTTATTGTGCATTTTGTGTTTAGATCTATTAGATCACCAAATACACCTAAAGAAACTAAATTCCTCACCAATCACAACAAAATACCCGAACCATGTGGTTCTTTACCTTTCATAGGTCACCTTCATCTTCTAAGCACACAAGAACCATATTTTAGGACATTTTCAAACATGGCTGAAAAATATGGTTCAATATTCTCCCTTAGGCTAGGTTGCCACAAAACCCTAGTGGTGAGTAGTAGGGAAATTGCCAAAGAATGTCTCACAACAAATGACAAAGTTTTTGCATCAAGGCCTAACATAGTTGCGGGAAGATATTTGGGTTATAACAATGCAATTTTAGCTTTAGCCCCTTATGGAAATTATTGGCGTGACATGAGAAAAATTTCAACTCTTGAGCTTTTATCAAGTCATAGGCTTGAAAAGCTAATGCATGTTAGAGATTCGGAGATATTTTCTCTTGTAAAAGATTTGTACACATTTTTAAAAAATAATAATTCAAATGGTTTAATTGAAGTGCCTATTAGTAAATTTTTAGATCACATGACATTTAATATAATTGTGAAGATGATAGCTGGAAAAAGATTTCATGAAGAGGACTTTTAAGGAAATAGATTTTATTCTTGATAAGTGGATGCGTGAACATTATAGAAAGATAGACGAGGGGCAAAATGGTAAATATGAGAATGATTTCATGGATGTGTTGATATCAATGTTTGAAGGGTATGATGAAATTTGTGGCCACAAACGGGAGATAGTTATCAAAGCAACAGCCATGGTACGTTTTTAAAAATATTGATGTAAAAGTCTCTTTAACGATACCTAATTTTTTAAAAATTAATAAATACCGTAAAATTGATATGAAATATATAAAAAAAATTAATTCATATTTCTTGAAATAAAATATTATAAAAATCAATAAATCTTCTATTATTGATTTTTTTTTACATAACTTTGAACCTTCTATTAATCTCAAAACTACACTTTATTTAATATAACTTTTATATTTTCAATAATTCAATTGATTAATGTTTGAGAGATTGTAAATAGATTCATTTTTATGTACCGTAAATTAAGAGGTAGTTATTTTTTTCATTTTGTGTATATATGTAGGGATAAAATACTTGTAGAGTAGGATTAACAAATTTTAAAGACAACTATCATTTTGAGTTTGAAATTGTAAAGATAAATCAATTTGGAATTTCAAATTTAGAAAATATTAAATTGTTTTTTTAAATTTTCTTTTGTCAATTATTTTAAGGAGATTTTTTAACGGGTTAAAAAATTCAAGGAATATTTTAACTAATATAAATAATTTGAAGAAACAAGTTGATATTTTATAAATTTGAAATCTCAAATTGACGATGCTTACGATTACAACCGGACTCAAAATAATAGTTAGCTGAATTTAAAAAAGAAAATTTTATCCTATACCCTCTACATTTAACCTTAACCCCCACAAATGTAAGAAAATGACCTTTTTGCCCTCATAAATTTTAAATTTTGTATTTTTCACCAATTTTATCGGAAAACTTCACAACATATATTCCGGAAAACTTTTTTCATGTTTTCCGGTAAAGAAGTTACATTCTGGAGTCCGAAAAACTTTTTCCAAGTTTTCCGGTAAAGAAGTTACACAAAACTTTTTTCAAGTTTTTCAGTAAAGAAGTTATTATTTTAAAAAATTAAAAAAAATTAAAAATTTGGTGTGTACCGGTAAACTTCTTCACTAGTTTTCCGGTAAACCTCTACTGTATCGGAAAACTTTTTACAAGTTTTTCGGTGGTATATATTTTTAAACTTCTGTACTAGAAAATATTTTTAAAGGTTTCCAGTACACAGCTTTTTACTCTTCTGTACCGAAATACTTTTTTAAAGTTTTCCGGTAGAAACCTTATGTACTGAAAAACTTAAAAAAAGTTTCCCAGTAAAATAATAAAAGAAAATCAACGGTATCCTTAGTATTTTTAAAAATTTGTGGGGATATAAGTACAAATGTAAATGTGTGTATAGGGTAAAATTTTCTTTAAAAAGTAAACTTAACTCAAATTTTGGGTACAGATCCTTATCCTTACAGCCTCAGGAAGCACAGCAATAACATTGACATGGGCTCTTACCCTACTTCTAAACAATCCAAGGGTCTTAAAACAAGCCCAACAAGAGCTGGACAACAATATAGGAAAACACAAATGGGTTCAAGAATCCGACATAAAAAATCTCAAATATCTTCAAGCCATCATCAAAGAGACCCTTAGGCTATACCCACCAGCACCCTTAACAGGATTAAGGGAATCAATCGATGATTGCCACGTGGCAGGTTATCATGTCCCAAAAGGCACACGTTTGCTTATTAATATATGGAAGTTACAAAGGGACCCACATATTTGGTCCAACCCTAATGAATTTCAACCGGAGAGGTTCCTTACAATTAATGATCAAATTGATTCACAACATTATGATTTTGGATTTGTGCCATTTAGTTATGGAAGAAGGTCATGTGTTGGGTCAACATTTGGGTTGCAAGTGTTGCATTTGACACTAGCTAGGTTGATTCAAGGGTTTGATATACACACAAAGGATGGTGGTGTTGTTGATATGAGTGAAGGTGTTGGATTGGCATTGCCTAAGGAAAATCCACTTGATCTTATGCTCCAACCACGTCTTCCATTGGACCTTTATGAAAGCCTTTGAAATTTGAATTATGTGTCTTCCCAATCAATTGCAAATCTTCCCAAGAAGCAAAAGCACAAATTTATTTCACAACTTAGCCTTCAATATTTTGTTCAAATATTTGAATATATTTTTAATTTTTATAAAATTAGTTTTTTTTAGTTTTATCTGAATAATTATACACGTATATTTCTTGGATTTTTAATAACTAATTATTGGGATAATTGTATGCTTTTTAGATTAGTTGATGATTGTTTGATTAAATAAAAAAAACCAGCACTAGTTAGTCAAAAAGTTTGAATAATTTATGGCAATTTTTCTCCATCCATCTCCAATTATTTCCAAAAAGCAATTACTTCTATTGGTTTCAAGTCACATCCAAGACCATCCAAGACCAAGTCACCGACTAACACTACAATATTTTGGTCCTACAAAGCCACTCCAAAGTCATCTTAAGAGAATTCATAACAATATAGTCAACTGCAACTATTATTGTAAAGCAACAGTTTAAAATTATTGGCATATTGTAGTATCATAACCGCTCTAATAGATTATCTATGGCTACAATTTTACATAGATATTGTGGTTTTTGGTTACATTAGACAACGTCTCGGTACACCACAGTTCTAAAACCGTTCTTTTAGCTTACAACAACGTTTTTTTTCAAATAAGCAATGATTTTTCGGTGTTATAGTAGAAATAAAATGTTGTAGTTTAAAGAAAAATATATATATATATATATATATATATATATATATATATATATATATATAATTTTTGAATTTACATTATCCAAAAAATTTAACACATATTTTCATTTTTTATATATTTTAAATAATAAATTTGAAATTTAAATCATTTAATCTTCGACCACCCTCGATATTTAACTGCGTGAATGTGTGATTACGCAGTAAATCTCAATTTGTTTTTCTCCCCTCTTCCCTTCCCTTTGTTTTATCGATCAAAGGTCTTCCACCCCATTTCAATGCATTAGTTCATAAAACCAATACAAGAAAAATAGGATACTTCTCTTCTCAAAAATGGAATATTTCCCTTCACAACAAACAACTATAGTACTAGCTATAGCTTTAGTTGTTCTATACAACATATGGAGGATAAAAAAACGTAGTAATAACAAATTAAAGGGTAAGCAACCACCACAACCATCATATGCTTTACCTTTTATAGGTCACCTCCATCTACTAGGAAACCAAACACCCCTTGCAAGAATCTTTGCTTCTTTTGCTGACAAATATGGTCCAATTTTCCAAATCTATTTAGGATCATACCCTGCCCTTGTTATTTCCAACCAAGAATCAATCAAAGAATGTTTCACCACAAACGACAAAATCTTAGCCTCAAGACCAAAATCAAGTCATGGAATCCACCTTGGTTATAACTATGCTGGCTTTGGTTTTGCACCTTATGGCACATATTTTACTAAACTAAGAAAATTAACCATGCTTGAATTACTCTCGTCTCGCCGTATCGAATCGTTGAGACATGTTTATGAATCGGAGATCGATACTTTGATTATCGATCTTTCTTCGTATGTTAAGGACAATAATAAGGTACTTAAAGTTGTTGTGATTAGTGAATGGTTGGAAAAATTAACATTTAATATAATTACAAAGATGATTAGTGGGAAAAGGTATTTTGAGTATTTGCAAGATGTGGATGATGTAGAAGCACATGGTATTGTGAAACTTATAAAAGAGTTTATGCATATTTCTGGTGAGTTTGTTCCCTCGGATTTGATTCCAATTATTGGTTGGTTTGGTTTTGAAGGAAAAGTGCTTAAATCTATGAAAAGGGTTGGTAGAGATTTGGATAAAGTTGTTGGAAGATGGGTTGATGAACATGTTGAGAAGATTGATGATGATGGTGTGAATGAAAAACATGATTTCATTGATGTTATGTTGTCTGTGATTGAAGATGATCCTTCTTCTGGTCATAATCGTGATACTATCATCAAGGCAAATATTATGGTATTTTTTTTTTCCCTCTTATTTCTTAAATTTTTAATGATTTTCATTTTAAGATTGTTTATATGTTTTTTTTTACAAGTAATAACATGAACTTGTTTATATGTTTTTAAAATTAAACTCACAACGATTACAACCAAATAGCTAAATTTGCAGTATACACTTGGTCTATGATTAAAATTAGTTATCTTCAACTCTAAATTAAATTCTTTTCCTTAGATAATTGGATCAGAAAATGACAGAACACCTCTGTTTCATCTAGATATAAACCTCTGCCCCACCGCACACAAATCCATTAGTAAGAAATGATAAAAACTCACTGACAAATTTATTACTATTTGAAATGAAATAGTTTCAAAAACTGTTTTCATTTTATTTTAATAAAAGATTTTTAAAGTGAATCATTATCAAAAAAAAAAAATCTCTTTTATTTAATGATAATATCTCGAATCTACCATGCACTCGTTTAATTATTATTTTATTATTAGTCAACAATTGAACTTTTGATATTCAGAATCTTATGTTAGCCGGATCAGACACAACATCAACAACAATGACATGGATCCTAACCGTATTATTGAACAACACAAATGCTTTGAAGCGTGCACAAGAAGAAATTAACCATCACATAGGTAAGAAAAGAAGGGTAGAATCATCAGATATAAAAAACTTAGTTTATTTACAAGCAATTATGAAAGAAACATTGAGGTTATACCCCCCAGGTCCACTATTAGTACCCCACGAAGCAACAAAAGACTGTTACATTCAAGGCTATAATGTTCCAAAAGGGACACGTGTCTTTGCAAATGTGTGGAAATTACATAGAGACCCAAGTATTTGGTTAGAGGCAGAGAAATTTTCACCCGAAAGGTTTATTAATGAAAATAATGGAGAACTTTATGAAGGTCATAATTTTGAGTACCTTCCTTTTGGGTTAGGGAGAAGGGCTTGTCCTGGATCTATGTTTGCTACACAAGTTTGTCTCATTACACTTGCAAGATTGATTCATGGGTTTGATTTGGAAGTTCCAATGGGTGAAGATGTTGATATGAGAGAAGGGTTGGGTATAACTTTGCCTAAGTTGACTCCATTGCAAGTTATTTTGACCCCACGGTTGCCCTATGAACTATATAATTAAGCCAAAAAGAGACACAACAAGAACAACTTTTTGGTACAATATGTCTTTCTTTTTTTATATATATGCATATGTGCATTATTGTGTATTGCTATTAGTGTATGTTATTGTTTACATAAACAATATTTGATGCTATCATTTTACCATAAGAAATTAATTTAAACAATTTAAAAATAAATTGTTATTATTGACTCTTTGTTCATAATAAATAAACAATTTAGTTTTTTTTTTAAAGCAAAATGGTTTATTAATGATCCCAAGATGTGAAAAAGATACAAAGTCTTTATGTGTCGTAAAGAATGACCATAGAAGAATGCTTGTGCTACACAATATTGATATTTAGTGCCATTTTTCTAACTAAATTTTTTATAGAGCTATTACTTTTTATGTTGTACATATAAAAATTATTTTTCGTCAAAAATATATAAATATTTTGAAATTAGAAGTTCTCTGCAAAACAACTTAAATTTAGCAAGGTAAGTTTTTTTTTTAATAAATTTTTTCCATTAAAAATAATTATGTTTGAGATATTCTCATATATTAAATATAATGATTCCCAATTGTGATTCGAAATGTAGTTCGCTACATTTGAAAACATTAGCTCTTTCTATTAAATTCAACCTCAACTTATGTTAATAGCAAATTAAGCCTTTCAATTAAGATCAAATTAGCTAATAAAGAATTCACCGAGAAATTACAACAAACAAATATAAACTCAAAAAAATTGATGATAAAGGATGAAAGATATAAATGCAAGGAGTATCACTTTCAATATTCCATTTTAAAATGTACCAATAATAATGCTGATGAATTATATTTTCAAAATTTGTGTGTTGCCTATATAAAATAAATATGGACTAAATGTCGAAAATGAAAAGAGTTTATATATCATTTTTCAGTATAAAATAACAAGCCTTAAACTAAGGTACATTAGCATACTCTTGTTCAAGTACATTGTATAACCAAATCAAGATCATTAAATGGGCATCTTTCTCAAAAGTTGTCCTTGCATGATGCTGAAAAAACAAAACAAAAAAAATATTATTATATATATAAAAAAAAAACTATTGTACAAAATTTCATTTTGCTAGCAATTCACTCTAACTTCATTTTCTTCTCTCTCATCCTTAATTTTTATTTTAATTTAATATTCTCTCTCCACTAATAACCATACAACCTTATAATATTGTAACAACGATCCAATTTGATATCGAATATACAAGAAGAAAAAATCAGTTTATAAGAGAAAATAGAGTGTGTACCTCTTGATGTAATAGTAACAAAAATCTGCCAAGATGAAAGACTGAATTATCTCTGATATAAGAGTTGCAAACATCCATAAATAACCATGGCCGAAGAAAAATAGATATTGCCCTCCAGTTTCATAAGTCTACAAAAGGTTGGAAAACATTATACATTATTCAATATGTTTCCATCCTAAAATGTTTCACTTTCCCATGTTTATACACAACTTTATTACTAAATTAACAACATTATTCAAAATATTACATACTTGTGACTTGGCATTTGATGATTTCATAAAGTAATTTTTTAAATATTATTCTTTTCATTGATAATGCAATGAAAGTAAACAAAATGTGTATAATTAGCAAAGTAATATATTATTGTGACAAGTGGATATTTCTTACAAAACTAATTTTGTGAAATAGTAGTAATTCTTAAAAAAAATAAATGTTTTTTATATTTTTTTTTTGTCTTAGAAGATACGATAAATTTCACTACAATTAACTCACACAACTGCGAGGTCTCGGATTCGAACCCGAGACAAGTATTTCAACATAACAATATCGACATTTGTATATTGAACTAGGAGTTAATGAAAATGTTTTTTATATTTTAAATGTCAATCACTCTTTTCTCATAGCAATTTATGTTTCTATAACTATATAGATATGCATATATGAGGCTCAAGAAAATAAATTAAAATTAATAAATCTCACATGAATAATCCAATAAGCTAGTGAGAAGAATCTTGAGACACTAAGAGCAAACACATAATATCCTGTGAATGTTTCAATTATCTGAAAACATAAGCCATAATTAGAAAATGCTCTATAAGAAAGAAAAATAAATAAAAACTATATAGTAAAACAGAGTCTAGAGGTTATGAACCTTTGCTTTTTTCATATAACGAAGTTGAGGAAGTACTGAAACAGTTTCCAAATACAAAGTGAATCCCCAAATGACTCGACTTATCCACATATGATTTGTAGTTGGGTGGATCAATACTGCCAGAATTCCAGATGGCACCACCTAGTACACAATCAATAGAATATGTTATTTTTTTCTTTAAAAGCAATGATAAATATTAAACTTTAATGATGCAAGGGAAACTGTTCAAGAAGTACAAATTTTGAGAGACATGGTAACATTCTTAACCTCAATGCAATTGTTAAGTCACATGAGTTAGTGTCACAAAAAATATGGCTTAATGAATGTTGTTAATAAAAAAATATAAGGATTTGTATCTTTATTATTTATTTTAGACACAATAATAGTTGGTTTAGGAAAAATATACCGATTCATATAATATTAGAAGACAACAAAAGAAAGAAAGGCTAAGAAAATAGCTAATTAATTAGTTAATGGGTGCTAGTAAAAGGATGAAATGTTCAAGAGAATTTGAGTTTGAATTCTAACTGAAATAATTATTGATTAAATTTTATTTATCTTACGGTCTAATTTTAAATTTTCAGAGCCCTTTACCTTAGGAACTGAATGCCTAAAATGAAATTAAAAGAATGAATAATCTGATTAGTTCACCATTTCATATATCTATACTCCTATCTATTGGTGCATTTTTTAGTAAAATAAATGAAATAATTAACCAAATTTTTAGACTCAATTGGTTAATAAGTTCCGGTAAATAATAAATCATTTGATTGAATTTTAGTTTAAGACCCGACTGAACAATTATTGACAAGATTTTACTTACCTCACGACTGAACTACGAGATATTAGATCCTTTTTACCTTGATAACCAAATGATTAAGAAAAAAAAAAAAACTAATTCGAATGTTTCAACTAAATGCAACATGTAACATAGATGCACACTATTAAATCATTAAATTATATGATCAAGAATTACACCACAAAGAGAAGATGTAACAATATTTACCAACAAGGATAACCATATGTTGTCAAACTCCTTGATATAGGAAGACTTCAGCCTGAATCTTATCAACCAAATAACCAATAACGTTGACAAGAGAGTTAAAAGATCCAATATTGTATGGATGTTATTCTCCAAGTAAGCACTACATCCTAATCTTATTGCTAAGAATAAAGCTGTAAGCTCTTGGCTCTTGAGGGATAAACCTAAAAATATCAAATTGTTTAGGTTGTAACATAAAATGAAGTAAAATGTTAAAACACATCAATCCATACAAATGTTTGGAAAGATTTTTAGATAATTAACCATAGAAGTTTTTGTATGAGAAATATTTATTTTTCTACAACCAAACCCATTTTTTTTTCCAAGCACAACCAAACCCAACTTATATTTATTTATTTTACTACAACCAAACCCCCATTTTTTTTATGAGCACAACAAACCCAATTTAATCCTCACTACTTTTAACTTAAGAATATATAATTATTGAATTGTGAAGAGACAGTGTTAGAATCAATGTTGTTAGCATTATTGTACAGACAAATGAACATGACCATAGGTTTGAGTGGCAAATTCATCAATTTATACAAAAAAACACAACAACAATTTAATTAAAACAATGTTTAACTACGAAATTGAGTGCAAATTGATGATGAAAAATGAAGAAACATACCAGAGCATATCTTGTGAACAAAGAGCTTGTATATTAGGACAATAAGGCCAGCATTGTGGATTATTTCAGATGCTATGTAGAAAAAATCTGGATCTGTCACAGTATACTCTAGAATCACCAAAGCACAAAAAGCAAGCAATATCCCCAATAAGATCTTCACTTTCATTGACCTCTTCCTAAACCATATAGACAAAACATTAACAGGGGAATCCCTCTTTGATCCCATTTTGTGACCCAAAAGAAAAAGATCTGTCACAGTATTTGTGCCAAACAAAATTTTAGAGAAATATATATATATATATATATATATATATAGTTGATATTATGTGGCAATAAATTTCTTTTATTTCTTGAGACTACATTAATTGACTCTACAAACCTTGACGAATATGTTCAAAAGGCAAATATGGACTATTTTGATGTGGGCACTATTTTGGCAGAAGAATAATATTAATTTCCTTCGTATAATAAAAGGAAAATATTTTCTTTTGAATACATTAATTGTTTCCTTTATATTATATATATATTCTTAGAGTATGTTAATATTTGTCATTTAATGAGAGTTTCCATGTACGTCACACAAGGATATATTAAATTTCCATATAATATTGTTTTTTGACAAATTTTTTTATAAAAGATAAAACAGTATTACATGAAGAAAGTATTTAACTTATTAAATTATACATGTAGTTTTTTTAACTTATAATATTGTTTTTTTAAATTTGATATTTAGTCGTGAGTAAAGTAAAATTGACCAAATTTGAGATTTAACTGAATTATTTTAATGTATTTAATGTTTTTTGATTATTTTATTACAATTCAATTAAATTTATTATTTAATTAACTATTAATTTGTGAATATTCATATAGATAAATACTTAAAATTTATTATGTATTAAATATGAACAATACTTTAAAATACTAAAAAAAATCACATCGAATTTTTTAAGAAAAAATTACCAAAAAATCCAATATATATATGCACACACACTTATACTTTTTAGTAAAATCTAAACAGGTATTTAAAATGA
>JBBPBQ010000002.1:53837231-53863322 GCA_037974755.1 Cicer yamashitae | reverse complement strand
AAAACTTGAATTGACTAGTATATATATATATATATGACCATACTAGACATATTTTTAAATGTTAAATATTTTTTATATTAATTATGCCTGTTTATCATTTATAGAAATTTTAAATATTCTTATGAAACATGGAAACTCTCATTAAATGACAAATATTGGAAATAACATATATATTAAAAGAATAGATAAAGGAATTAAGTTCAGTACTTGAAAAAATTAATTTTTTTTTATTATTGAAAAAATTTAGAGTGAAGTGATCGTAAGATTTTATGTTATTAGTGGAATCGAACCAAACATTCTATCAGATATAGTACTTGTTTTTTATCACTAAATAAAAACATTGAAATTAAAAAATTATTTTCTTTTTGTTTTATAAAGGAAAAAAAATTATTATTTTTCTGCCAAAACAGGGTGACGTCAAGATAGTCCAAACATATTTATTTGTCTTTAATTCGGTCTTTTCTTACGGTTTCAGATTCAATATCACACCATCCACTGCATGCTCTCCTAGTGTCACTAACTATATATCCTCTAATTTCTACTAATTTTCTCTCCTTTTAAACCACTCTAAAATTTTGTGTGAGCACAAATATAATTCCAAGAAAAAAAATACCCATATTACGATTGCTGCTTTTTATAAAAAAAAATTTAACACAAAAATGGGCTCAAAGAGGGATTCCCCAGTGAATGTTTGGGTTGAATGGTTGATGAAGAGGTCAATGAAATTGAAGATATTTTTGGGGACATTTCTTGCTCTTAGTGCTTTGGTGGCTCTAAAGTTTACAAATACAGATCCAGATTTTTTCTTCATAGCCACTGAAGTAAACCACATTGCTGGCCTTATTATCCTCATATACAAGCTCTTCGTTCACAAGACTTGTTCTGGTACGTTTCTTAATTTCTCTTCATCAATTTCACATTCTCTTCATTTTTTTTTCTTTTTTATTCTCGTGCTTGGGCATTGTCTTTATTAAATTGCCATCGTTAAATATTAATGTATAGTAACAAAATATAAGAAATTTTTTTTATTTATATTTTGTTATAAATCAATATGTAGACCTTTTAATTTAAACTAGGGAAAGTGGCTTGTTAGCGTTTTTGTTTTTGTTTTTCTCAATTTTTTTTAATAAAAATTTAGGGTGAAAGGAGAATGTTCAATTTAAGATAGAGAAGAATTTAAGGTTTATTGAACACTAACGGATCGATATTGGTATAAACATAGGAATGGAGATAGAATTTTGGCACAATATTTAGATTGAATTTAATCAAAATAAATATTTAGATTGAAAATTTATGTTTGAAGTTTAATTTCTTAAGCTGTTTATAGTTTCAGAAATAAATTTCTTTTAATTTTGAATTGGAGGTTACATTGGGGAACGAGTGGAGAGGATTATTGGGCTTGGACGTTAGATTGGAGAAATGAGTTTTTTTTTATTTGGAAACAAGAGGTTATAGAATTACCAAGTAAATGCAAGAGGTCCAGGTTCATTAATCACTTAAACAAACAAAAGATAATGAATTTTGGGCTTGATGTTACAATTTTCAGAATTTCGAGTTTGGACCTCCTGCATTTACTTGGACTTATCTTTGATTTATTTGGATAGTTTTTTTCTTTCCGCCTCTAATATTTTTAAATACACAAAAATATATATATTTAGATTGATCAATCTGAATATGTAAAATACATATTTAAATTAATTCATTTGAATAAATTTTGGGAGTTTCTGTAAAAAATTGAGGGTGTGAAAATAAACTTTCTTATTTGAATGATAGATTGGAGAAGTGAGTATTTTGAAAAATGAATCTGGATCACTTGCCTATAAGTTTCTAGTAGGGGATAATATACAACAATATTTTTTTTTTCAATGCTGTTAATATTGTTAGTATTATATTACTCCTCATGACACTAAACTTAGTCCTTTAATGTTATGAGATGAAACTCTTAGTATTGAGCACAATAACATGATTTTTTATTTTACTTTAGTGTCGTGAAACCTTCAAGAATAGAATTGAACCAATCAAAAGCTTACCTGATCATACGTAGTGGGTAAAAGTTAAAAAAGAAAAGTATTAAAATTAAGTCAAATGTTTCGAACCGTTAGTCACTCTTTTGTTCGACATACATACATATATATATATATATATATATATATATATATATATATATAAATAAATAAAGTGGTGCAAAATATATAGTTAATTAAATTATATTGATAAATTTAAATAAGGTGGTGCAAAATATATAGTTAATTAAATTATATTGATAAATTGAACTGCACTGCATCATACAAAATCAAACCATTTAAATGGTTTATGAATTTAACCACACATTCAAAACAATTCAGTTAACCAAACTTACTTCAATAACTATTTTAATAATTTTAATTTTTTTGTTAACTTCAATTAAGATCGAAATTTTTTTTTTCAAAAAATATATAAACTTTTTTTCAAAAAAAAAGTTTTAATCAGTTTTTTTCTTGAAAAATTTTCGATTTTCTTGAAAAAAATCAAAAATATTTTGCTTCAAAATTCTTTTTGAAATATTTTTTTGTCGAGAAATTTTTTACATCTATTTTTCTTGAAAAAAAATTAATATTTTTTATCAAAAGAATTTCAAAATTCTTTTTACGAATAACTAGTTTGAAACTGATTTTAACTAAAAAATTGTTCAAACCGATTCAGAACTACACTGAACTTGATTTGAAAGTGATTTTTAAAAACTGAACCAAACCATTAATGTAATTCAATGCAGTTCAGTTTTTCCAGTATGAACACCCACACGTATATACAATTTCTTTTATTGTAATGACTCCCGTAAAGTTAATTTCATCTTTATTACCTATTCTAATAGTTAGTGAATTGGTTCACAAGGAAATGATGTCATCATATACTATTCAGAATGTTGTTTTTTTAGGAAATGATGTGATCGTCTACTATTCAGAATGTTGTTTTTTTAGGAATATAATGTTATTTGATATGTTTTGAAAGTTATGAAATGTGATTATTTTTCAACTAATATATGTGATATTTCTTTTATGTTTTATAAAATTAATCTTAGAAATGGTTTTGGACTAAATTAAAGAGAGAAAAAGATTTGCACTAACACTGAAAAATAGTTTTACGCTAACAATAATCATTTATTTCGTCAAATCATACTCACTTTAATAGTACAACATAAAAAATTGATAATTTTTATTAGATGTCAATACAAAACTAATTCACAATACATATCCATTAATCTCTAAATTAAATAATATTTTGTTTATTTTTTAGTTGGTCGTTACATATTAATACGATCGTTAATAGTACCTCTTATTTCTCACACAAATTTCTATGATTCTTTTACATAAAAATTTTCTATGGTTAATTAATTATCTAAATAACTTTCCAAATATGTATATAGATTGATTGATGCGTTTTAACTTTTCACTGTTTTATATAATATATACCACAGCCTAAAAAACAATTGTATATGTTTTAGGTTTATCTCTCAAGACCCAAGAGATCACAGCATTATTCGTAATAACAAGATTATGTGGTAGCATCTACATGGAGGGTAACATCCATACTGTGTTGGATCTATTATATCTCTTGTCAACATTAATGATTATTTGGTTGATAAGGTTCAAGCTGAAGTCTTCATATATCAAGGAGTTTGACAACATGTGGTTATCCTTTTTGGTAAATATTGTTTCATATTCTCTTTCTTGTTTCATTCTAGATCATAATTTAACAATTTGCTATGCATTCTAAAGAATTAGAGCGCCTGTTACATTTAATTACTAGAAACATTCAAATAGTTAGTTTCATTTATCTGACTAGAAAATGCACAAAGAGATAGGGTAGAGAAGGAGGGGTAATTTTGTTAGGGAGAGGAACGAGGAACTTTTTTATCACTCAAACTCTTTCAAACCATCAAATCATCTTATGTCTCCCAAAAAGAGAAGTTAATTGTGCCTTCCTTTAAATTGTTTTGAAAAAAGTTAGTTAGGAAACAAAAAAAATAACTTGTAAAGAGGTGAGTGAATTTACAAAGATACTAAAATTTTTCGATAAGCTAAATAAATATTCATTAAGGAAAAGGAAAAACAAATAATTGGGGGACATTTTATTGTTGAGTTTCTCAAAAAATTTAGTTTTTCTATCCTTTGAGCGGAATATTTTATAGTTGAATCGCCATATTTTTATTTTTTTTTAGTAAAAAAATCTTTATTGACTATAGTAGTTAGAATTTTATAAAAAATATTTTTGAGCTTCTATTTCTTTATTTAAAAATATTTGGTGTTTGTGTTCATTGTAGTAGACCAAATAAACCAAATAAATTATGAAGAAAGAAGATGTTTCGTAACTTAGAACAATTGTGACAAAAAAAAATAAAAAAATCTAGAGTAGGGGTGTATAAAGGATTGGTTAGGTTGGGCTTGTCATGTCTTTAACTTGGTTCTAATATTTGATCGGACCAATTTTAAAATTTTAACTCGTCTCTTAACCCGAACAAATTCAATTAGATGTAGGTTCAAATAAGACGAAACCAGATTGGTTTTAAGACGAGTCGCCAACTAGTAATTTTTAAAACAAAATTTAAATTTTTTTATAAAAATAACTCATAGTAAGCTACCTACTGTTAACACTTGTCAATTTAGTCAAAAATAGTAACTAATAACATTGTTATATAAAATACAAATCATTCAATCAAAACAAGTAACCTTCTGCCTACCCGGACCCATAGATCTTCACCACCTAATAGTTTTACTCTTTAATCAAGAGTGATATCAAAACAACATTAATAAGCAGTTGAAATGAATAAGCAGTCCAGGGAGGAGAAAAAATTGCATGGAATAAGATGCAAATATGCATTATTTAAAAATTTATTAATAAAAAAATTAGGAATATTTAGAATGCAAATATGCATTCTTTAAAAATTTATTAATAAAAAAATTAGGAATATTTAGAATGCAAATATGCACACTTTAAAGTTTCATTAGCTCATTTAATATTTTTAAATGCATGAGTTTCTAAAAGCCTTTTGGTAGAGGTAAATTACGAATTTAGATCCTTAAATTGTTGTACGGTACGGTAGCCAGTAATATCCCTTAAAGTTATAGATTCATTTTTTTAAATCAAAATTTAGAATGCTTTTCTATGTTTTCTTCACTTTTTTGGTAGAATCTTTTGTTGTTTTCTAATATTGTATGAATTGGTAGTTGTTTGCCTACAAAATCCTTATCTCATCAACATTTTTCCTTGCATAATTGAAGTTTCATATTGATCAAATGGATATATATACACACATTAAATTATCATCATCACGGTAGACTAAATAAGGATTTGTAGAATTTTGATTTTATATTGTCTTAATGTTTTTCATTTTTAAAGTCATGCATAAAAAAAAAACATATTGATAAAAATAACAATATATATTTGATTGCATACTAGGTGGTGCCTTCTGCAATTATGGCAGTATTAATCCACCCAGCTACAAGTCATATTTGGATAGCTCGAGTCATTTGGGCATTCACTTCGTATTTGGAAACTGTTTCAATACTTCCTCAACTTCGTTATATGCAAAATGCAAAGGTTCAAAATCTTACACTTTCTTCTACTATAGTTTTTCTTTTTTCTTTTTTTATAAGATTATGTTATAATTCTAACATATGTTTTCAGATGATTGAAACATTCACAGGATATTATTTATTTGCTCTTGGTCTCTCAAGATTCTTCGCACTAGCATATTGGATTATCCATGTGAGACTCATAAGGATAGCTTATATTGTGATTATGTTCCATAATATAATTAACTTTGAAATAAAATTGTGTATAACCAACCATTGGAATGTGAAACATATTTTAGGATGGAAACACTGAATAATATTGCATAATGTTTTCTCACCTTTTGTAGACTTATAATACTCGAGGACAATTTCTATTTTTCTTCGGCCATGGCTATTTTTGGATGTTAGCATCTCTTTTCTCGGAGATAGTTCGATCTTTCATCTTGGCAGATTTTTGTTACTATTACATCAAGAGGTACTCATTTTATTTTCTCTTTGGAACATTTTTTTTCTTGTATATATATATTCTAAATTTATATATAGCTTCAAAATTTTCTCTCTTCCAAAAATAATTACCATTTTAAAAATTATACAAGTATTCAAAGTGGAAGAAATGGTAGCGGTAGACATGGCAACGGGATAAGATCGGGACAGATCTTGCCTCCACCACCTCCGACTAGTTAGGGAAAATCTATACCTATTCTTATTTTTTAGGGTGTGAAATTTAAGTCCACATCCTCCATATTTTTCCACCGCACCCATACTCATTCATATATATATATATATATATATATATATATATATATAATAATAAATTTAAAAATCATATTTATTATAATTAAGTAAATAATAATTATTATACAATATTCTAATTAAAAAAAATTAAAATCATAATTTCTATAGAAAGAATATTATAATTTTTAATATTTAAAAAAAATATTAAATATATATGAATATGTACATGTATATAAAATTTAAAAATTACAATTATATTATTAGCGGGAGTTCAGTGCAAGGTAGATATAACACCCTCAAACCAGTTTCAAGTTTTAAATTTGGAGAAAACTCTCACTCGCACTCAATCAAATTGGATTTCTCCACCCAAATTGGCACACTCAATCAAATTGGATTTCCCCACCCAAATTGGCACGGGTTTAGGTGAATACCGAATTGTGTTGTTATCCCTAATAAGGGGGAGTGGCTGTGGAGGCGGGGAAATGACAAAAATAATACTCCTTCGAGAATGAAATATAAACATGTGAGAGAAATGAAAAAATAAATTGATTCAAAATCTTCATACTTTTTTTTGATAGTTTCATTTCTTACTATTCAGCATTTTCCTTGTATTATTGTTAATTTTCTTATTTTTTTTAATTATTTTGCAGCTTCATGCAAGGGCAACTTTTGAAGAAGATGCCTGTTTAATTTGATCTTGTTGGTTATACAATGTACTCAACAAGAATCTGAAACTGTAACTTAGTTTAATTGGCTCGTTATACTAAAAGGTCACATATAAACTCTTTTCGGTTTCTACATTTAATTAGAGTTTCTACATTTAATTAGTGCTGATTCAACGTATTTGGAGGCTAAAGTAAATTTTAATACATTTAAAGTAGATTTTTTAAATTTTAACACGAAATTAATAAATTAATATAATTGATGTCATATAATATTTCTTTTTCAATTGGTTTAATATTGTTAAGATAATATTAAACCAATTGGTTTAATATTTATTAGGTAAAATTTTTTTAGGCCTTTTGATAAATTAAAATTTTTATTTTTTATGGAGACTTAAAGAGCTCGTTGGATGGATCGGATATGATAGCCACATGATAAGATAAGGAGCAGGATAGAGACAGGATATGGATATGGGTAGGAGTAGGATAAAGAGTTATCATGTCTGTGCACATGATAACAAACTTGATAAGATTAGTTTATCCTATTCAGTGTTTGATACACAACAGATAACAAAATAATATGATTTATATTTTGATAAAATGACAAATTTGTCCTTATAATCTATTTAATTTTTTTTCTTTCAAAATAACATTCATATAATTTTTAATAAATAAACAAAAATGCTAAAAGATGTAAATAATTTATGAAGTAATTTTATATACTTGAAAAAATTGTGATTTCTCTATCCATCACAATTGAAGAATGACTCACTATCATAAAAATGTAAATAATTTATGAAGTAATTTTATATACTTGAAAAAATTGTGATTTCTCTCTCTATTACAATTGAAGAATGACTTAGAGTTTGTTTGATTCAAATCCCAAAAACTCTATTTTAGTATTTTAAAATTTAAAAACTAAACAATTTGTTTGGATTACTTGTTTTTAAAAACTATTTTGTAAAACTACTTGTAAGATTATACTTTTTAAAACTTAAAAAAGCAAAACAGATAAATGGTGTTTTACTTTTTATTTTTCAGTTTTTTTAATTCTTTAGTCAAAGACTGTTTTAAACAATTAAAGTTGCAAACAAATTTTTTTAAATTTTCTTTTTAAAAACAATTTTTTAAAATTTATTTATAAAATAGTTTTCAAAAACTAAAAAGTAAAATACAATCAAGCCTTTACTATCATAACATTATCTCGAAAGGAAAATAATTATTATTTTTTATCAATTTTTTTATACTATTACAGAATAAAATAAATAAAAAAACAAACACAAAACAATCAGAAAATTATTTCATCAACACAATAAAGGAAATTAGTGCAAATATGAAGAAAAAACAAATGGAACAATGACATAAGAAAGACTCGAACACAACTAGTTGAGACGTGTATCATATCCTGTCTCGTTATCCTGTCCATCAAACGAGCTTAAAGAGTTGTTTTATAGTCTTTATCATCGGATCCGACCTTTTATTTTAATCCATTTTTATTCTATATATTCAACACACAAATTTTGGAAAGGTTATTCGTGATCAGTATAATGATCGATACATTTCAAAATGGAATATTAAAAGCGATGCTCCTTGAAAAAAATTTGAGGATTACAAATGTATACCATTAATTGGGTTTTTGAACATGGTACTTGTGAAATTGTTGACTTAAGAGGTTAATTGGAGTTTCCAATTGAGTGAATTTTGATCTACAATCTACTTTCATTAAAGGGTGGGAAATTGTTGATAGTATTTTGATAGCAAATGAGTTGATAGAAGATGACATATAGTCATAGAAAACAAGAAAATGAGTGTTGTTAAAGGTTGACTTCAGAGTCTGTCTAACACGTTATAAGGTCTAAAGTGAAATTATCTCAAAAGTGACTAAATAAATTATTAATATTTTATTTAATAATTATAAAATTTCTTTGGCAGACATCAAGGCATGTTTAAATTCATTTTCTCTATATTTTTCAAAAAAATGAAATAAGACATTTCAACTGTTCTACTACATCAGGAACTGATGTAGAATTTTCAATCTTTTAGTTGAAAAAGAAAATAATTTATATATACATTGTATCACTCTAAGAACTCAGGTTAACATCTCACTACTTTGTCTAGTAGTTTCTCAATTTATAACTAATATTTCTCATGTTAACAATGTGCTCACTATTTGTTTCATAATTTCTTAATTTATAACTAATATTTCTCAAATCCTTACGATCTTTGTTAGCCAGTTTAGTTGTACTATAAAGAACATTAAATAATTTGCAACAAAAGCAAAATGTTTTATCCAAGTATTGAAAATAAACAAACCATCTTCCACGTATTTCTTCGTTAGTCAGTTTACTTGTACTTGAAAAGACATTTTTCTACCAATAAATCTATCAGTATCAACTACTAATCACCAATATTCTGAAGTTTACTTGTTTTGTTTAGCCTTTCAATAAAACCTTCAGTTTTTTTTTTTCTTCTAATTTTGAATAGTCTGATTCATATTTTCAAATTGACATTTATGTCTTATATTTATTTATTAAATTAATATAATTAATATTGTATAATATTTTTTTACAATTGATAATAAAGTCAATTGATTTAATATTTGTTAAGACAATGTTAAATTTATATAAGATTTTATCATTTTTAGTTTTCATAATATTAGAATACTAGAACTTCATATTAATTTAAGTTTTGAGGCATTTTTGTTAAGTACAAAATTTATTTTTCAGGAAGCCATAAATCGCTTGCTTAGGTTTACTTAAAAAAAATTAATAGAATTTTTTGTCGCAATAGTTTGGAATAATTTTAGTTTTAGGCTCTGTTTGGTAAAATTAAGTTATAAGTTAGCTGAAAAGCTGGCTCATAACTGAAAAACTATCTGACAACTGATGACTTATACCTGAAAAACCAATTAATTAAAATTAAAGTGTTTGATAAAATTAATTTTTAACAATTTAAAATGACATAAAAGGACATGATTATTTTATTTAAAATAACAAAAAATATGACATTTTTATTCAATCTTTTGTCTATTGTTTCAGTCGATCTTTTTTTTTGTTACTCAATCCATTTTCCTATTTCACATTATTTATTATATTTTCTTCTTTTCCGTGTTGTTACACTTTATTTCTTATGTTTTCTTTTTTTCCATGTGGTTAGTTAGTTGATGTTATCTTATAGCTTCCACTTTTCTCCCCCACTTATGATCCTTCCAATATGATTGTCCAATTCACCGTCTCTCATGTTTACTCTTTTCTTTATTTTACTATATTTCTCTCATTTATAACTTTTGTGGTAGAATATCCAAAAAATGTAACAAAAATCTGACATAAAAAATAAAATAAAATAAACCACATAACTCATTTTTTTTTGGTATATCAATTACTTTTTTTTTTACAATATAAACATAAATTTGAAGAGTTCTCTAAAAGTTTAACAAATCTCATGCGTATAAATAGTAATTGTAAAAAACAATTCATTTTACGGTTTACAATTTGGCATAAAAAGTAAATTTAACTTTATGAATTTTTTGTTAGATGAAACATTTTATGAGTTATTTTGGCAAGGAATTAAAGAAATTGCGTCTAGCTCTATTCATGCATGTCTTTGTGAATTTTGTGTTATGTGAAAGAGATTTTTGACATACATGAAGTTAAATTTTGTGCTGTGAATTTTTTTGGCAAGAATTGAAAAAATAGATGTGTTATGTAAAACTAATAGTACCATCTGAACAAAAAAATAAAAGTAATAGCATCGAGAAAAAGATAGTGGGTGAATAGTAAGTTAGTGGGACGATTATGTTTTATGTATAAAAAATAATAAAAATAAATTAATGAGGTTATAAATAGATAAAAGTGTAAAAAACTATAAGCTATAAGTTTAAACGCTACTTGAAATAGTGTGTCAGAATAAGTTATAAGCTTGTGAGAAAAGTTTGTTTACCAAACACATCTCATTTAATCCAACAAGCTTATAAGCTAGTTTAATAAACTACAACTTAACTAATTGGCATTACCAAATAGTGCCTTAGTGTTTTAATGTTTGTAAATTTTTTTAAGTTTCAAATTTGTCCTTTTTAAAACGCTAGAGTGGCAACATTGAGCGACAAATCTTGTGTCGACTTTTTCGTTTTTAAGTAAGGATTAGATTGCAAAGACATTACATGGTAAAATTGACATCTCAACTATATTGTCACTTTAAAACTATTATGTATCTTTTGCATCATCCTAAAAAATTTATTGACTAAAAAATATAAAACACTTAAGAGACTAGGCCACAACCCAAAGAAACAAAAATGATCAGTATTGTCTCATTGAAAATCTTACTTAAAAAACCTGAAAGGATAACAACACCAACATGATGAAAAAAATATAGTGCAACAAAACATACATCATCATCGAGGACAAACCTAAGGGGAGCATTAATGATAGCAAAAAACGGATCTCACTACAAAAATAACAATGTTTTGTGGTGGCCAAAAGCTCACACAAAGAAGTAAAAATAACTACAAAAACCATATTTGTGGCAGCCACAAATAACCAATCACAAAATTTTATGGCGGTTAAAATATTCACAACGAGTGGATTTTTGGTTATCATCTATGAGGGCTCAAGCATCACAAATTTGAGACAGATAAGGCAGGCACATAGTTCTGACAGAACAAGCCGCCAACAAGGGAGAAAGTATGTTGAAAAAATCAAGGTTTGTAACCATTTAGGCCGCCACAAACTATCCCAATTGTGCCTACCACATATGGATAATTTTATTAATTTTTTTTTTATAAAATTCGAAATTAATATTAAAATATATATATATAATAATATTATATGTTAAAAAATAAAAATATAATTTAAATAAATTAATATATATATATACAAACACGAAAATATAGCTTTAATATTAATTAAAATGTCAATAATTAATTATATTATTATTGCAATACAAAATAAAATATTCCGAAATTAACAAATTATATAATACAAACCATAAAATAAAAGTTGAGGAAAAATATTTGTAGAGAGAAAATTTAGAGAGAAGTTAGAAAGTAAAAAATGAGAAGAAGAATGGTAGAATAATATATATAGTCAGAAACGAGAGCATTTGTGGCACCCAAAACGGCCACAAAAATGCCAACATATCTATTGATTTTTTTGGAATGCATTTGTGTCGGCCTATGTCATCATTATGCTGCAATGGTATGAATTTTGTGATGTATATGCCGCCACAAAGTCTTGCTATTATTTCAAATCAATCATACATGTTGTAAGGTTGTTGACTGCCACAAATTCAATTAACTTTTTCTTTAATTTTGTGATCGCTTTTGGCTGTCACAAAAGTTACAATCAGCCAATTTATTTTTTTTTTTTAATTTTGAGGGTCTTTTCAGCCACTAATAACAACCAATTTAAATTTTAATATTTGTGAGGATTTTTTTTTGCCACAAAGTCTTTTTAAAGTTGGCCACAAATTGATGTTAATTCTTATAGTGGTTATACTGTTTACTGTAAAAGTTATTCCAAATATAACTAAGTGGCAAATCCCACCGAGTAAAATGAGTATAAAAACCAACATTAGCAAGTTGTTAGCACATGTGTTTTCCATATAAATATGATAAATGTTGAATTTATTTGTCTTGTAAGAGAGACACAATTCAACCATATAGTCTTCAACTTCCAAGGCACAAGATTAGAATTAGAGAAAAACTAGACAACCAACAAAGAGTCACACTTGATCCAAATACGGAGCCAACTTTTAGAGTGAGTGATGTCAATAGTATACATAACAGTAGAAAGTTCAACATAGAATGAAGAAGCGACACCCAAATAATTCGAGAAACAACCAACAATAACACTCCTACAGCAATACCAAGATTTCCTAAAAATAGTGACAAAAGCAGCAATACCAAAGTTACCTAAGCTCCATCGGTAGCATTTAATCTAACCACAAAGAAGCTTCAACCAATTCACTTGGGTAATAACAGAGGCTTTAAGAGTATGATACCCAATAGAAAAATATTTAAGAATAGAGAACTCTTGTTTTGATGAAAACACCCTTTAAAGAATCTACATGAGATACAACAGAAGAAACTTGTTGAACAACATGTTGAATTGTAATCACCTTGATATTAAAAGCTAATTTTATAGACAAACCAAATAACTCAAAGGATATGAATGACAACAAAGAGGATGATATCCCCAACTTCATAGCTCCACTTCTTACTACAAATATCAAGTATAGAAAAGATGGAAAAAAAAAATAAATCATAATACGCAAACTTAATGTGCTAACTTGGATTGTAGAAAGAGAGTACTGATATGTGTTCAGCTACATGTGAACTACACTCATTTGACAATCTATTATTGATAGTGGTTGATGATGGTCACATTGGTCGAATGCAAAACTCCAACGACCTTATGATGGTTCACAAAAGGACTCTGGCAACTCCAAGATGATCAGCTGTCATCCATCACCATTGGTATTATTATTTTATAAATTAACAATTTTAATATTGGTAGGTTTACATGTATTACTAGTCATTATTCAAATCTCATATGTCGGTATATTTTACAACAATAAAATAACCACTTTCTTTTCTTCCAACAACGGGTGTTTTCCCCTAAACCTTGAAGCACCGTTGATTTTCTTTTCATTTGATTTTTGAAAAATTGTAATAATACATATTTTTCAACACATTTATTTCTATAGATTTCAATTTATATAGAATTCACTAAATTACGTGACTTTCATACAAATTTAGTGGATATACATAAATTTAAATCAGTAAAAATAAGTGTATTAAGAAATGTGTACAAAACAGTATTATTAACGCTCCTTTTTATTTTTTTTCCTTTCTCCTAAATTTTTTCCTTCTACTTCTTAAATTTTCCATTTTATTTATTTATTTATTTTATCTCATAATCTTCATTTATCGAACCCCAATTTAATGCAACGAAGAAGAAGCTTGGTAATTGTTTCTCTGTAAGTTTTTCTAATTTTTTAGTTGGAAAACCCATAATAACTTCAATAGAGGAATTTTTGTTGTGTTTGTTAATTGTTAAAAGTATATAGAATGTATTCCAGACTGTTATGACGTTCAAGGGTAGAATTTTTTTAAGAAGAACTAAATCCCTAGAAATGGGATTGGAGGCAGCTTTTGTGTTTCTATTTCAGTGAAGATTTTTCTTCTTTTTATTTTTTGAAAGTGCTTCTCATTTTCTTTAAAAAACAGTGTTATTCATTTACTAATTAAGTAATTATATGGTGAAAATTTTATTATTCTACGTCATCATATGTTTTGCCACATGTCCATTACACATTGGTTGTTTAAACCGTAACATTCATCACATCATTAAAATTGTAAGAATCTCAAATTATAAAAGCATAATTAAAAAAAAATATCTTACATAGACAAAATCAGATTTTATTTGAATCAGATTAACGCAATAAACCCTAACAATATACAATTAATAAATTTGGAGTACGTAGATTTAGTGATGGACAAATTAAATGTAATTTTGCATAGTTAGATGGAATGGATATTCTATCATCAATGTTGATTTTAGTTATTGATGATAAGACAAACAAATTTTAAATTATAATTTCAATGATTCGATCATAATCTAAAATATTATCCAAATTTTATTAACAGATTTATTTAATCTCTATAACTTTTTTTAACTGATACTTTTATATTGTTTATATATTAATTTAGTTTTTTTAATATTTAATGTAAAAAACAATATGACTAAAATGCCTCGTCTCCACAATAGAACCAACTGCTATAAATCTCAAATTTTTGTATCTCATACAGTCCCATCCTACAAAATGAGACATTATGAAAGCACAAAAATATGGTTTTTTTTTTCAAACGAGGATAGTGTGGAATTAAAGAAAAAAATTGAATTTTAAATTTTGAATTTTTTACATGGGGTCGGTATAATTTATTTTTATAAGTGATATAAGTTTATTTCTCATTTAAATATATTAAAATTAGTCATTTTGTTATTTTAAATTTTAAAAGATAAATTAATGTTTTAGAAAAGAGAATTAATGATTGTCGAGAAAGGCTATCATGTTAACAAATTTTCGTAAGGATTCTTTTGAAAGTTTTTCATTTTAACTTTTCTCTAATTTGAACACAAAATCTCTTTTTTTTTTTTAATTTAATTAGTGTTTTTTATTTCACCAATCAAATTATATACGCATGAATAATAGTTATTGATTTTTTAGGTTAAAAAAATGAATCCTACTTTAAAAGCTTTTGAATTTATTTAATGCTATGTTATTTATTTTCTTATAAATCAACTAATTTTATTATTTGGTCAACTGTTAATTATTCAATTATATAATAGTAATATTTAAAATTTATTAAATATGTAATATTTTAATTACTTACATAAGTCAAAATAATTTGAAAATTTTGACTAAAACTTTTTTTTCAAAAACAATAGTTTTAATCTGATTTTAAAAACTTATTAGAAAAAAAAACAAGCGCGGTGTTTACATTCTATTAAAATAGTAGCATATAAATAATTACTCTTTTATCAAATTTTAGATTTATATTATTTCAAGTTATATATAGTGTTTTACTTGTTTATAATTTGTTTTCTTTATATATATATATAATGTAGCTTTTGCCTTCTTTTTTTTTCTTCCGATTTTGCTAATTTTTTTTGGTAGGTGTACGTCCCCATCTATTTGTTATTTTCTTTTATTTTAATCCACTTTTGCCTTTTATATATACACTTATTTGAATTGACTACACATTTTTTTTTTCATTCTATATTTCATGTTACACCTTTTTATAACAATTTTTTGACAAATACATATTTTATCTTTTATACAAATTTAGAATATTAATATGAGACAAGAAAAATAGTATTACCGTCATCTTATAATAACTGTCTCATTTGACCGTTTATCATAAGTTAAAAAAAAATGATAAATATAAGAAAAATAATTATATTTATTAATCATCGATGTAATCTCTTTATCATAAATATAAATATAAGGTGAAAAATAATAATTTTGAGAGTAATAAACATAATATTAAGTATAGTGTACAATTTAAAAAATTAAAATTGCATCTAATAATTCGATGTTCTGTTCCGTATTCAATCCGGATCTTCACAGTTATGTGAGTTAATTATAATAGAATTTACTATCTCTTTTAAGACAAAAAAAATTAAAATTGCATTAGAAATAAAAAGTAATAATATTTTTAGGATAATCTTTTTTATTCTCATATGGTAGTCCTTAACAGAAAGGTTCTTATTTTTCTAAATAGTGCCCACATCAAGATATATAGTCCATTTTTGCCTTTTAGACTTTACCATAACGGTTTTAGAGTCAATGTGGTTTTAAAGGAATAAAATAAAAGGTTACACACAAAAAATAAAAAAAAATATATAGCTACCAAATATATATTATTCTCTAACCTCTACTACTACTCTCTCCATCTAAAACCACTCTACCATATTTTGTTTTTGAATTTTAATTTTTGGTCACAAAAATGGGATCAAAGAGGGATTCTCCAGTGAATGTTTTGACTGAATGGTTGAGGAAGAGATCAATGAAAGTGAAGATCTTTTTGGGGTTCTTGCTTGCTTTTTGTGGTGTGGTAACTCTAAAGTATACTATCACAGAACCAGATTTTTTCTACATAGCTTCTGGATCAGTCCACATTGCTGGCCTTGTTATCCTTGTATACAAACTCTTCGTTCACAAGACATGCTCTGGTACGTTTTTTAATATCTTATTATTGTAATCTCATCAATCAATAATTATATAATTAATTATTGATGTAAATTATCGGTGTAAAAATATTTGATCTGATTAAATTCAATTACAAATTTTATTTATTTCATTATTATTATTATTATTATTTTAATTATTCTCTCCGTGAAGAAAATGGTTATCGGAATTATCTGTATTGTGTTCGATCAAGAACTAAATAAAATTTTGCTGTGAATTTTTTTATCATCAAAAATTGAATTGGTGCTAATTTGTCTTTTAGAGTTTAGAGAAGGTTGATTAATCATTTGTACTCAATCTCGTGGTTGGACATTGTCTTGATTAAATTGATATTGTCAATTATTTGCATTTATTCTCTTGTCCTTCCGGAATTTTGTTCTCTTGTCCCTTTTTATAACAAAATTTATTTTTATATGTATATTAAAAATAAAAGTAAATATTGAATTTAATGTTTATATATTTTTAAAATATTATTTGTATATGAGTATTTTCGATTTTTATTTTTAATTTTTAAGATGAATTACTAATATTAATAAAGAGTATGCTTAAAAAAAATTGCATATAATAGAGGCCTATAGGTAGGAATAATTTTTTCCAAATGAAATTTGTGTAAAAATCTACATAATTTAAGAAACTATTTTTGACATTTTTTTTCCTTTTTTCTTTTTTTGAGTTAGGTCTATCTCCCCAGTTTTATTTTTGTTTTTTCTTTTCGATAAGATTTTCAGTTTAAAAAGGGATATATACATGCTTTTAATTTAAATTAGGGAAAATGCTTGTTGGCTTTTTTATTATTCTATTTTTTGGTACAAAATTCTGTTTCGATTGTATGGATTAATTATATGCCTTTTAATTTGTGAATTATTTAAGAAGAGAAATCGGTAGATATATTTTTTATTAGTAAAGTTGAATTAATAAAAGAGTACATTGGATACTCTAATTCTAAATTGATTACAGCTAATTTTAACTAATAATTAATTAAATATTAGTTAAAATTATCAAGTATTTTATATTATTATTTATAGTTTAGTTGATATTTTAAATATATTAATAGTTATTTTATATTATTATATTTATAGAATGTACTAAGGTTTTTTAATGTTACATAGATGATTATGATTAATAGTATATATTAAGTGTATTGTCCCATTTTAGAAATCAATCATTTTTATTTTATTATGCAGTTCTTCTCCCTTTTAGGTAGAAACTTTAGTTTTGTTAGTCTCTCCTTCAAAGAGTCTAACAATCTAACAATTATGCTCGAAATTAGATAAAGAAATGTTTACTTTACCATCTATTTTACCTACTAAATAGACCCAAGAAATCCTTTTAATTTCCTCTACCACAATGATCCAATTGCAAACTTCTCCTAAAAACAAGATGCAATTTCTCACCTTCCATAAGCACCAAATCGTTGATTGCCAAATTATATGACTTGTCCTTTCAAATTTCTTTCCTTTTAATAGTTTATCGAACCATGCAAAATGTTTCAACACACAACCATAGCTAAAATAAATATGGAGAGTAGTCTTTCATTTATTAATTTTGACATTTGAATTTATTGATCCGATTATTAATATTACTGGACCTATCTAATTAAAACAATTGAATTATTGGTATTTTGTTGTAAATGTATAATAGTACCTCTAATTTCTCATACAAAAAATTATAAACACGTGTATGAATTGATGTGTTTTTAATTTTATTTATGCCACAAGCTAAAGAATAATTTAATATTTTTAGGTTTATCCCTCAAAAGTCAAGAGCTCAATGCTGTATTCCTAGCAACAAGATTAGGTTGTAGTGTCTTCATGGAAGCTGACTACCGCACTGTGTTGGATCTATTATATTTCTTGTTAACATTGTTGGTTGTTTGGTTGATAAGATTTAGGCTCAAGTCATCCTATATCAAGGAGTTTGACAACATGTGGTTATCCTTTTTGGTAAATATGGTTACATGTTCTCATTTTAACAATTTGCTATTTTGCATTCAAAAAATATGTTACATGTTCCATTTACTTGAAACATTCAAATTAATTTCATCTATGTGACTAAAAAATATTACTTGAATAAATGGGATAGAGAAAGTGAATTAATCAAATCTTTTTTTTTTTTCATTTTATAAAATTTGTGCTAATTTTATCGTAAAGTAGATTTTTCTTTTTTATCATGACTAAGCCTTATTTTTTGTGACACTAACCCATATACCTTATCAATTGCATTGAGGATAAGAATGTTAACCTTAACTCATTATATTATTAACATGATGGTATACTAGTGCTAGATAATTTGAAGAATTTTGATTTGATTTTGTCTTATGTTCTATCTTATTGTGGCATATTAATGTTTTTCATTTTTAAGGTCATGCATATTCATGAGTGGAATAAAGTATAAAAAAAATAACATACTCTATTTATTATGTATAGGTGGTACCTTCAGCAATTTTGGCGGTACTAATCAATCCAATTACACCACATTACTGGATAGTTCGAGTCATTTTTGCATTCACTTTGTACGTTGAAACCGTTTCAATAATTCCTCAAATTCGTTTTATGCAAAAAGCAAAGGTTAAAAATTCTTAGACTTTGTTCTACTATAGTTTTTTTTATTCCATATAGATTATGTTGTAATTCTAACATCTATGTTTTCAGATGGTTGAAACATTCACAGGATATTATGTGTTTTCTCTTGGTGTCTCAAGATTCTTCGCACTAGCTTATTGGATTATTCATGTGAGATTGATCATAATTTTTTTTTCTTGAATCTCATAAACATATATATAGTTATAGAAAAATAAATTGCTATAAGAAAATAGTCATTGGAATTTTAAATATATATAAAAAAAAAACATTCATTTTTTTTTGTAAGAATTATTAATTTCACAAAATTAGATTTGTCTTTTCACAAGAATTAATTTCATTCATTGCATTAGTAACGATAAGCATTTCGTTTACTTTCATTGCATTCTTAATGAAAAGAATCATATTTTAAAATTACTCCATGAAATCTTTAAATTATAAGTTACAACTTTGAACCATGGGGAATGTCAAACATATTAGGATGGGAAAACATTGAATTAATGTTTTCTATCTTTTGTAGATCTATGAAACTGGAGGGCAATATCTATTCTTTTTCGGTCATGGCTATTTTTGGATGGTGGTTCTTCAAGTATTAGAGCTAGTTCAATCTTTAATCTTGGCAGATTTTGTTTACTATTACATCAAGAGGTACGTACACTATTTTATTTTCTCTTCTAAGCATCTTTTGTTTCTCTTTATATTCAAAAATGTATATATAGCTTCAAAATTTTATTTGGCAAGAAAATGTTATGATCGAAAAAATGTTATGATAAAAGTAAATTATACCACTTGAGATGAGTTGAAATAGGGCCAGCCCAATGCCCAAGCTAATAAAATAAGGATTTTAAGCCTATGAAAAATAATGACTTTTCCATGTATATTTAAAATTTAAAAACTTAAAAATATTTAAGTAGTAAAACAAGTTAAAGATTTATAATTATAAAAAAATACGATCATTGACATATTTGATTAAAGTACTTTCAATCTCAAAAAACAAGAAAAATTAAATTTAAATAAAGTTATAGTAAAATATTGTGGTTATTATTAAAAAGACCCCTAATTATTTTTATTAAAGTATTGCTTTTGAGTTTCTTTTTATTTTTTATTTTTTTTTATCAAAGTCTTACTTCTGAGTATGCTTTAGATTTTATTAAGTGTTGAATCGACTCTGATTAAGAATCACTTGATAGCTACCTTATTTTTCAAAATACAATACTCTTTTAAAAAAAAATCTTGTCCTTTCTATAAAATTCCTTTAAAATTTTAACTTTATTAATCATTACTTTATCAAAATACTCTTAATTACTCTATTTTATTTAATAACTAGCATAAAATACTATGATGGAAAGATAAGTTAATTATGTCTCTTAGAAGATGAACTTAAAAAAATAATAAAAATTGTTAACAAATTTACTATTATCAACTTTTTTAACTATCATTATTTTGTTATTGATAAATTATAAGAGTTTGATATTGTAAATCAAGAAATAAATATCAAATATCTTGAAGGAGAGTTATAAAATATTTCATTCAGTCCTAAAATATAAAAAAAAAAAAATTGGCAATGCAATATTATTATTCATTTTCTTTTCCTGTTTTTTCAGCTTCATGCAAGGACAACTTTTGAAGAAGATGCCTGTTTAATAATCTTGATTTGGCTATACAATGTACCCAACAAGAGTTGGCAAATGTAATTTAGTTTAAGGCTTGTTATATACTAAGAGGTGGTATACATAAACTATTTCCATTTTCTACATGTAATGCATATTTATTTTATGTATGCAAAGCACAGACCGATTTTCAAAAAGTAATTCAATAGTTTTATTCGATGGTACTAGTTATACTTATATAGCTTGCTCTTATAATCAACAAAAAAATTTGAGTCGATAGTCAACCATTTTTATGAACATAATTGCATCTACTTTACTATCTCCCCAAGTATATGATCCAACACCGGCACATTTGCAGCAAAGCATTGCCAACATAAACGAAAATACCAAAAGCAACTTTTATATTTATATATATATAACTCAAATTTTCGTACACCCACTTAATCCATTTTCTCTTTATACCTACGTAACAAAGATAATGCAAAATAATCCACTTTAATATTAGTGAATATACATGTCGTATTTTGTTAACAAAATTGAATAAGCAATTTTTTTATAAAAAAAGTATGAATTTATATTTAAATCACATTAATGAACACGAGTAAAAATGTCCCCAAACACGTGGACGACGTGTCGCTTTCTCCAACTCAACCCACCGCAAATAGAAACCAATCACATACGCAAACACACCGTCGCGTCACCATCACAACCTCGTAAAAAAACTACCAACCTTCCACGTTTTCATGTCTCCTAAATCCACGGGCCCCACTCAAAACCTCTAACCATGTGTCACCCCATCCCTGACCAAGCGGCATCGTCCCTCGAGATTCAAGCAAGTAAAAATAAAACTAGATATTCGCGCGCGCGCGTGTGTTTCACATTCCACGTGTCCCTTATTACCCTCCCACTTTATCCCCTTATATTCCACCACGTGTCCCATTTCGCTCTCCCAAAACCCAATTTCCACGTGGCACTATCAGAACCTTCGAAGAACAGAACAGATTCTCCGTTTCTCGATTATTTAGCGGTGCAACTTAACCCTTACGTGTCATTAACCGCTTTTCCTAACTTCTCGTATTTCGCCACGTGTTCTTTCTTTCTCCTTTTTCTATCCCACTTTAAAAAATCGAAAATCACAACGCATTATTTTTTTCAACAGAGAACTTTTTCTTTTTCATCTTAATTTTTTTGCATATGAAGCTTTTAGTATAACAACTATGGTGGAAGTTGAAGAGATTGAGCTAGATTTAGGGTTATCCATTGGAGGAGTTTTCAGAAAACCCCTCGAAAAACCCAAACCCGAATTAGGACCCGATTGTTTAGTTTCGGGTTCGGATCCAAACAATGAAGTGCAGAAAGTGTTTCCACAGGTGAAGCGTGACGTTCAGGCTTTGAAGAGAATGGATTTGAAGAGGAGAAGAGAGCAGAAAAAGGGAAATGGTAACCGGGTCGGAGAATCCGAACCGGAATGTGAGCGGGTATTTAAAAAGGAGAAGACGGAGTTACTTGACGGTGCGGTTTCTTTGACGGCTCCGTTTTTTGTTTTGCAACCGCAACAGTATGGGACGGTGCAGTATGTGCCGTTAAATAATGGATTGTCGTTACCGTGTTGGTTTGCGAGTGAGAAGAATGTGGGTGGAGTTGACGGTGTTAACTTTAACGGTGGAAATGGAAAAGCGAAATCTAATGGGTCTTCAAGGTGTAGTTCTTCTGCTGTTTCTGATTACCAAAGCTCTTCTCGCGAAGGTGATTTTTTTTTTGCTATTGTTATTTTTTATATTTTATTTTGGCTATTGGTACGTACGATTTTTTGCTTTTTTCTTTTTTGAAAGAGATTATTGCGTATATTAAATTTGTTTGAGTGAGTTCATAATCTTTGACTATTTTATTATATTATTAAGAATGATGATTGCATGCAATTTAAATAACTTTATTTAGTTCATATCATCAAATCGATGTTGCGATTTCGTGGAAAAAGGTTTATCAAAGAATAGATGTCATAAGTCTTGGTTTCAGGAATATATTGAAATATCAAATTGATGTGTGTATTTTTTAATCAAAATATCAATATGAATAAAAATATCATTTTGATTTATTTTCAAACAGTACAATTTTTTTTAATTACTAATGTATTAAATCATGTAAATTTGAAACAATGCTTTTTATTTTTTGTTTCTCATTGAATAGTACAATCCATGTTGTTTTTTCTCAGATGGAGGGTGCAGTCACAGCCACAGCCATTCAGCCAATTCATTTACAGAACAAACTGAGTTGAAAAAATCGAATGAAATCAACATCACAAGAAACCAAGCAGAAGAAATTGCTTCATCTCATCCTACAAGATCCAAACAATGCAACAATTCACAAGACAACACAAAACACAACAATGTGAATGAAACTCAAACTCAGCCACATATCATTCAATTTCAACCAAATCCAATGAAACTTCCAATGTCAATTAACAAGCCATTATTGCCTACTGAAAATTCAACCAAAGGAATAGCACTATTCAAGGATACAAAAGTTAAGCCTCAAATGCCTTATGTATCAACAAAAGGGAATGGACCAAATGGGAAAACAGTGAATGGATTTTTATACAGATATTCAAAATCTGATCAAGTGACCATTGTTTGTGTCTGTCATGGAAGCACATTTTCACCTGCTGAGTTTGTGCAGCATGCTGGAGGCATAGACATTACACATCCTTTAAGACACATCACAGTCATTTCTAATGCTTTTGGGTGATCTTAATTTGCTGTCTTTTTTTTTATCAGTTGTTTCTAGCAGGAAAAATTCTTAAGTGTTAGTAATGTGATGTTTAGGCAGAGTTAGTATTTTTGTTGCTGGAGCTTTTAGTTTCTATCAACTATTCTAACCGTTTAACAATTAATGTTCTAACTTTTGATTTTTAGAGTAATGCTATTTGGCTCCTGTTTTGTGTTTTTCTAAATTGAAAAATTCTATTTGTGGTCTTCATTTAACTATTTATATACTTGAATATATGCACTGTTTTTTTTTTTCTTTCAAGTAGTTTGTTGGTTAGATTCACAATTAATTAGTTAGTTGTTCATTTAAACTATTCATAACCATCAAATTATCTTACAATTCCTAGTTAGATTCACACTTTAACTTTGGAGAAATAAAGTAGTATTTTGGGTTCAAACTTGAGCTCTAAATGTCGTTGCAGCTGCTAATATACACTATTAGGAAGGAATATTAGTAAATAAAAATTAGGATTTGACTCCTCCAAATCATTGTTATATTTTTTGTTTATCTTTTAGCCTTCATTTTTAAAAACATAGTTTTATGTATTGGAAGTCATTCTCGTAATTATTTATAGGCACTTCACCACCACATGTTTCTTTTAATAATCTTTTTTCTAGGTGGCTCCAAATAAAATATTACTATGTTTTTTATTAGTTAATAAAGTATCATAAGCTTGCAAGAATTACATTATATACACATATACATATAATAAGGAGATATGGTATCACATTTATCCTTAACAACTACCATGCAAATATTAAAATTATCATGGTTTAAGTTTTCTCACTTTGACTTTTTTTTTTCTATGGGTCTGTTTTCTCTTTCATAATTTATTCGTCTTCAATTTTAAAATTACACAAAATTATAATTTATAATTTAAGCATATCAATTTAAAAAACAACTTTCTTGATTTAAGAAGTTTAACATCATTTTAAAAATATCTCAAAAATATATTTTTATGTATCTGTAAAAAAATATTTCAAAAAATAATAATTCAGATATTTCTATAGCATACATATTCAATAAAGTATTGATATATGAAATACATCCTCAATTTTAAAAGTATCCCTACCTCGTAGGAGGGGAGATTCCATGAGATGGATAGGGATATTACAAAACAAAATTTAATTCAAAAGAACGTATCGATCACTCAACCACAAAATCCTTTCTTTTAAAAAAAAAGACCACACAAAATCCAGTTCGGATTGTTTGGGGCTACAAAAATCCCAGAAATATCTGGTCAACCAATTAAAATGATCTTTTTTTCGTATTTTGCAAAAAAAATTGATTTTTTGGTATAATTTTATATATGGTATAGACCAATAAAAATAATTTCACATATTTAACAAAAAAAAAATATTATTATATCACTATATGAAATAATCTGAACCGTTTTCCTTTATTTTTTCATTTTCTTCTTCATGTTTAAATAGAGATGGAGATATAAAAAACACAAATAATTTTTAATTTTTAATTTTTTATAAATTATATATATATATATATATATATAAAAACTGTTAATAACACAATTTCATGCAGATCGTGGACTAAAAAGAATCTTCATGCATTTTGTGATTTTATATTTTCGATGATAGTTTATTAAAAATAAGTTAAAACCAAATTTGATATTAAAAGTTTTAAAAATATTAAAATTTAAAATTATTTAACACATGAAATATAATTTTGTATCAACAATTTTACTATATAAATCTATACCACAACAATAAAAACTCCACTTTTGGACATTTTTCTAGATAAATTTATCTTTTCATATTTAAATTTAATCTACCCCATAATTATAGGAAAATCAGTAACAACTCAATATTTACAAAATTTAAATTTAAAATATAAAACATAAATATTAATACTAAAATTTAAATAATATAGAATTATAAAAATGAAAAACTCGAATTAAAATAAAATATTATATTATGCAACAAAAAAGAATACAGAGTGTCCATTTTTCTACTAGTAAGTTTTAGATTTAATTGCAGTTTTTGTCTCGCTATTTTTATCAATTCACAAAATTAATCTTCTTATTTTAAAAGTCGACAGTTTTGGTTCTTTATTTGGATTTTTGATCTAAAAAAAAAACGATTTAACATATTTTTTTAAATGATGTGACGTACAATTTCATAAATATTAATCATTATACATCATCTTATCATATGTTACGTTATTTAAAATATCATATCGCATTTTTTTAATTAAAAAATTAAAGAAATGAGTCAAAATTATTGATTTTTAAAATAAAGGGACCGATTTTATAAATCAATTAAAATAAAGGAGAAAAATTATAATTAAACCTAATTTTTATAATCTATTCTATATCAAATATAATAACCACTATTAAAGAGCATGAGTATAACAATATTTTAAAATTTAAAAAATATATTCACATTTAATATCCAACAGTATGCAAACATAATTACTTCTT
>JBBPBQ010000002.1:53804029-53837119 GCA_037974755.1 Cicer yamashitae | reverse complement strand
AAAAAAAAAAAAAAATACACTATTTACTAACAATTAATGTTTTTCTATATAAAAAATGATAATATATCCTACAAATACAAAAAAAACAAAAATAAAATAAAATACACTATTTACTAACAACTAATGTTTTTCAATATAAAAAATGATAATGTATCCTACAAATACAATTTATATTGTAGTTGAAAAAAACATTTCGTATATAATAAAATATAGATTTAAACCCTAAATAGTATTTATTTTATTTTATTAAGTGTGTATGTGTTTTATTGTTAAAATATTATAAACTAAAAAGAAAAAAATGAACACATTTCCAAAAGGGTAATACCGTAAAGTTCCCATATCGATGAATCACCTAACCCTTTAAAGAGTGAGGGTATCATTGACATTGAACTTTTCAACCAAACCAAACTACCATCACAAATTTACAATTCAAAGCGGCACAACCAGCAGCAACAACACCAACAACGTTCTCTCTCACACACACACACACTCTCTCTATCTCTCTCTTCACACCACCATTCACCACTCTTTCATTTAAGAAACACATAAACACGAGAAATATCACAAAGGGTAGGTGGAAGATGATGCATCACTAATAAACAACAACAACAAAAATACGTTGTTTCCAACCTCACATGTTTATATTTGCAGACAGACATAATCTTCTTCCGTACACTGTTTTCTTATACAACAACAATGGCTTATCTGGGGTTTTCTATTCAGGTAAAAGAATTGTCTTTCTATTATCAATGGCTTTGTTTTTTTTTTTTGTTGGTTCATGAGGCATTTGGCGTTGACGCCTTTAAAACTTGGTCTTTTTCTTGTTTTGATTTTTGGGTTTCTTTTGAATTGTTGACTTTGTGGCTTTTGTGATGTTTTTTGGCCAATTGGGTTTGTTTTCAAAGGAAAAAGGGTGGTGGGGTTTATGGTCTTGAGTCTTGCTAACGTAGAGATATTTTGTAGCTCATATCAAGAAAGTGCTTTTAAGGGTTAATTGTTTTCTTTTTCTCTCAAATTTTGATTTTTTTAATGGTATCAGTGTGTAGGGACTAAGAATAATCATATGTAAATTATAGTACCAACTTAATTTTGTACAAAGAAAATGATTTTTTTGTTGTTGTTAGGGAAGTGTTTATTGTTGGTGTGTTGAGATGGGTTGGTATTACTTTTTGATGTGATCAAATTGGAATTCTGGTTTGAATGATTGTTGATAAAGTTTTTTTTTTTTGATAGCAATAGTTGAAATTGTATGGTGATTTGATCAAGGTTTATCTAACTTTTCTGTTAATACTTTATACTCTATATAAACACATATTTACACTAAAGCATGAAGCCATAATCATTTTGATTGCAAACTTTAGCTAAACTATTTGAATGCTTTTCTCTTTGTTAAATTCATGTCTACATTCTTGGAATAAACATTATTCTTATTGCATTACTTGATCTTTCTAAGATTCCATTAGCCATTATTCGTTGTTAGTATATTTGTTACTTCTTGTTTTTGTTGACTGATTGTAAATTCTTGATACAGTTGAATTATGAAATTACTTCCATTTATGTTTTTAACAACATTTTGCTGGTTTTGGAAATGTTTTTCTTCCTTTATAGTTGGACTTTCTTCGTTTCACTTAGCCAAAAATCTTCTATTTTTTTAGGTACTCTACCTTTTGTATTGAAGGGAAGTTGGTATCATAAGTAACCACTTTGCTCTGATAATAAACTTGAAGTAACAATGGTAAGCTTGAGAAGGCGTCGACTTTTGGGACTATGCTCAGGTAAATGTTGGATAACGTATACTTTTTCTCCTTTGGAACTTTTGAATCTGCTTCATGAGTTGTGTCGAACGTTTAATTGATACTATTTGTTAATTTGATCGGACCTTTTCCAGGAAACAATTCATTTGTCACGCCACTTCCTCTATACTGTGAGAATCTTGCTCGTAATGAAAATTCAAGTCAGAATGCTAATCATAGGAGCGAACAATCTATGGTTATGGATATCGCAAGCGTCCTCGACAGCGTAGGAACACAAGTACTACTTTTAAATTATTGAATTTTGCTCCGTTGATGCTTTGTTTCTTATATCTATAAGATGCTATTGTTTAATACTAGAATCAAGTCGAACATTAAGATTGATTTACATCAAGTATGAACTCGTAAGTCAATTAGCATTTATGATACACGTGTTCAAGAATCCGAACAGATTACCTAGTTGATAAAATTAGAGAGTTATTGAATATTCATATCGTAGGTAACTAGGATCTTTCACTAAACTCTTTCGTTTGCGTTTCGCAGAATTCCCAGAACACCATTGTGAAAGATGAATCAGGGTCATCAAATGTATCTGGTTCTAGCCCGTCTGAAGAGAAGCCTAGTCAACAAAACATAGGTTTGTTATTTAAGAAACATATCTCTTTCTTTTTCTGGTAATTTATAATAACTAAGCTGTGGTTTCTAATCAAATTGAATTTCTCAATTTGGAACCTATCTACATTGACCTTGTTTGTAGATAATTTTTAATTTTTCCATATATAGTTGGATATACATATGTGAACAAGCTAATTTAATCATGTTTAGCTGAAAATCCATAATTACTTTGTTAATTCATCATCTAATCATTGCATATACGAGCTTCTAAATTTTAACTAGAACAAATATATTAACTCTAGAATATCATTTTACACCAGTGTTGTGAAATAGTGGCTATAGCGCTATAGCATAGGGGAATTTGAACAAATCGCTATTGTTCTGCGATACGTTATTTAGTGCAAAATGTAGCCAAATAGCGGCACTAAAATATTGTTGTGTAGCGGAATCTGAAGAAACCAGTATTTTCTGCAATCCACAATTGAGAACACTATTTTACACAAAACTCTTAGGGTTCATCTGTTCGTTACTTATTTCAACCTGCATTTTTCAGGGCCACCTATTAAACGTAGAAAGCGACATTCAAGAAAACCTAGAGAGAATCAAGAAGCATGCTTAATGAGAGGGGTATATTTCAAAAATATGAAGTGGCAAGCAGCAATAAAAGTAGACAAGAAACAGATCCATCTTGGGACTGTTGCGTCGCAGCAAGAAGCTGCTCGCTTGTATGACAGGTAGTTCTTTGAATTGTAACATGTTCATGCCGACAACAGTCTCTTTCAATTTACTTACTATTTGTGTTTGATTTATTTTCAGGGCCGCTTTCATGTGTGGTAGGGAGCCCAATTTCGAGCTTCCTGAAGAAGATAAGCGCGAATTGAGTAAGTTCGATTGGGAAGAATTCTTGACCGTGACTCGACAGACAATAACCTGTAAAAGTAATTTTTTTACTCCTTCAAGTATTTCATGTCTCTTCCTACATCACTTTTTTACTTGAATTTTAACTTTAATTCATACAAAATTTTCTAGAACACAAGAAAGGGAATAGTTCCGGACCACATAATAAGGTCGAAGAGCCTTCATTGCAGAGAGGTGATTGTGACAGTAAGCAAGGAGTGACTAACTTCTCGGTCGGTGGTATTGCGGAGCTAGAAACAGCAGCTTCTAGAAATATATGATTCAAGAATGGAGTTTGTGGAGGATAACTCCAGTTCTAACGGTTCATTTTTTTGCTGCCAAATTCATTTTCAATTGTATTATTCTTAACATAATCAAATTGATACAACTTAAACTAATAAGTAGTATATAGTAATAGTTCATGAAGCTATTTTCTTCTTCCCTACAATAATGGAAGATGGGGATACAATTATTTTTTTAATATGTGATTATCTATGTACCTAAAGGTGCATGAATAAATTGTTTTTAAATGGAAATTTTTTCTTCCAAGTAGTTATTTTCATTGATTTTCTCTTTCCTTACATTGTATGTATTCTCAATATGCTTAGTTATAGGCTTTATATTGGAGAGATGCATCTTTAGGAATGTTGTGATCTTGAGTTGGTGAGAAGGTCTTTAATATAAGCAAAAAGTAACTTTTTTTTGTTATTAAATATAAGAAAATATAATTTTAACTTTATTTAATAATGGTTATTCTAAAATACCCTTCAATTAATGTAAATTTTATTTTCTAATGATCCATTTATTTTCATGGAACAAGTTCCTATGAATTAATAAATGTGAGTTAGTTAATTTTGCTTATAATGAAAATTGAAGTAGTATTCAATCGATGATGAATTTGGTGCATTGATACATCACTTTTTGCAAGTCATATAACATTTAATTATTTGTAGTTTGGTCCATTTTGGCTAGGAGAAGTATTTTATTTTATTTTTGTGTGGAATGACTCAAGTGTAAATGCATAATAAGTTGCAAACCCTAATCACCTAATGGGCTATAATTTGAATGGTGGATAAGAAAGAGGGGGTTGAGGCTTATAGCTTTGTCATGTGATAGGGACTTGAATGAAAGGAGCATTCATAGAAAGACGAATGATGAGGTTCCATTTTCATAAAAAAAAAAGGTAAGAGTAACATCCTTGAATATAAAGAAAGAAACACATGTGATGGCCACAATTTTTTAATATATATGTTTGTATTGCAATTGTAATTGCGGGTTGATTTCATTTTTATTAACAATAAAGATTGTGATGTTGAGTTTGATGGTTACAATTTAAAGATGTAATATTGTCTTGCAAGTTTTGTGTTTGAGTTTTTTTATCAAGGGCTTGAGTTTATGAGAAGTATAAGTTTATTAGACCTCTCTTAAGTTTAAGCATTTACGGAAAAATCTCAATTACTTATAAAAAAAAATATTTTGTACATAATTGAGCTTAACAGAAGTCTAATCTTTTCATGAAGTAAACATCTCAAGTTCATCCTTTTGGACATGTCACTTTAAGTGCCACCATTTTTAGAATTAGAGTCCCTTTTCACTTGTGTTGTTTGATTGGTATTTTGAAAACTTTAAGGTGTGTTTAGTTAGTTAGAGGGGTTTGGAGGGGAGGGAATATAATATTTTTAGGTTTTTGTGTTCGATTCAAATTTTAGAAAGAGAGGAAAGCAAAATCTCTCATTTAGTTGATTTTGTTCTCCTTTCATTTTGAGGGATTTAATGGAGAAGAAAGATGCTCTATATAACTAAAAAAATCATTTAAAATTTCCCTTCCTCCTTTGAACTAAACACAAAATCTTATATATGGATTAAGAGAAGGGTGGCAGCAATTATGAGAGAGGTTGGTTGTTGAAAACACAAAAGTAGGAATGGAAAAGAATGTACATACATATATCCACATATAAACTCTACGATAAATAGATATTTTAATCATCTGTTAGTTAATGAATATGATGTAGATGTAATGGTACACGTAAACGCAAATATCAATTCATGTGAGTAAATGAATAAAATTATTATGTTAGTGTTGGGTGGGATCACTCCCCAAGTGGAACCCACCAAGTTTATTAGTATTATTATTATTATTATTGAAATAAAAGAAAAAGAAAAAAAAGGAATATATGGTTTATTGGGCTTGACCCATGTAAAGGAAAATAAAAGGAAGGAAATGGATCTCAAATCCCTAAGGCAAAAAGGCAAACAACAATAACCGCACGCACGCACGGCAGCCAGAGAAAAGGAAAGGAATTCAGTTCCGGTGGTGGTAACAGTTGAGTAGTTTTAGAGTTACTTTGGCATACCCACTTTAGTGGAAGATTGTTATAGGGTTATGGTTGTTGATTGATATTCCCTACTGTTATTAGGAAGAGTGATTGATACTCCCTATTTTTATTAGGAAGACTTTGCTGTACCCATTAATTATTATAGTGGAAGTTTTTGCTGTACTAGGTCCCGTGGTTTTTATTTTCTCAATTTGAGGGAAGTTTTCCACGTTAAAAATTGTGTTTGTCTCATTTAATTTTCTGCCAATTATTTTCTGTTTGGCCATTTATCTGCACAAGTGGGGGAAAAATATTCCGCATTATTGAGATAGTTATTTCTAATTATCTCTGGTTTTTCCCAACAAAGTGGTATAAGAGCTCGGTTGATTTGATTTGTGCATTTAAATGGAGGAGGAAAATAAAGGTCCGAATATGATTAAATTCAACTCTTCTAATTACACACTTTGAAAGACTCTCATGGAAGACATGCTATACAGTAAAGATTTGTATGATCCTATTGAGGGTGACACTGCTAAACCCACAGATAAATTTGACGCTGACTGGAAGAAGATGAATAGAAAGGCAGTGGCGTTGATCAGACAGTGGTTGGATCTGAGTGTGTATCCACATGTTGAAACTGAAATAGATGCTAACAAGATGTGGGAAAAATTAAAAGAGTTGTATGAACGAAAGAATGTGCAAAATAAAGCATTCTTGATTAGGAAGCTGGTGAATATGAAATACAAAGATGGGGATTCAATGGCAGAGCATATGAGTATTTTTCAGAATACAGTGAATTAGTTGACAACCGCTGAAATTCAATTAGACGATGAGTTGCAAGCGTTGTTATTGTTGAGTTCCTTGCCTAATAATTGGGAAGTCCTTGTTGTGACATTGACCAATTCAGCTCCAAGTGGAAAGCTGAAAATGTCAACAGTTAAAGAGAGTATGTTGAATGAAGAAGCTCGAAGAAAGGAACGTGGTTTGATTGGTTCTTCCTCAAAGTCAGAAGCACTAGTTACAGAGTCACGGGGGAGAAGTCAATCTAGAAACTTCCATTGACGCGACAACTCTGAAAGCCTTGGATATTGAGGGTTATCACACCTACTTTGGTGGTGGTGGTATATGTAAAATCACCAAAGGGTCCCTAGTGGTTGCAAAGGAGCAAAGTTACACTTCTCTCTATAGGATGCCTACGAAGCTATGCAAGGAAGAAGTGAATGCAATTGAAGACGCCTCATCTAATTTATGGCATATGCGCCTTGGTCACTTGAGTGAGAAAGGACTGAATATACTTGCGAAGAAAAATTTTCTTCCTGTGAAAGGTATGTCTCTAAAAACTTGCACTCATTGTTTTGCTGGAAAACAACATAGAGTTTCTTTTCATAATACTGGTCCTCATAGGAGGCAAAATATTCTTGATTTAGTTCATACTGATGTTTGTATGATGGATAGTAAATCTCTTGGTGGTGCATCATATTTTGTTACTTTTATTGACGACCACTCTAGAAAAGTGTGGACCTTTCCTTTGAAATCTAAAGACCAGGTACTTGGAGTCTTCAAGCATTTTCACGCAAGTGTTGAAAGAGAAAAGGGAATGAAATTGAAATGTATTCGATCAGATAACGGTGGTGAATACAGAGGTCCATTTGAAGACTATTGTAGAGAACATGGAATCAGGTTTGAGAAAATAGTTCCAAAGACACCTCAACATAATGGTGTTGCAGAGAGAATGAATCGTACGATTAATGACAGAATCAGATGTATGCTCTCTCATGCAAAATTATCGAAATCCTTTTGGGGTGAAGCAATGAAAACTGCAGTAGATTTGATCAATCTTTCTCCTTCTATTCCATTTGATGGTGATGTTCCAAATAGAGTGTGGATGGAGAAAAATGTCTCTTACCGTCATTTGAAAGTGTTTGGCTGTAGATGTTTTGTTCACATTCCAAGAGATGAGAGGTCCAAACTTGATAGTAAATCCAAACAGTGTATATTCGTTAGTTATGGTGATGAAGAATTTGGTTATAGATTGTGGGATCCGGTTAACAAGAAAATTATTAGAAGTCGAGATGTGATATTTCTTGAAGACCAGACTATTGAAGATTTTGATAAAGTTGAGAAACAGAAACCAAATTCCAGAAGTTACATTGATGTTGCGCTTATGCCCCTTGCAGAAACTTTTGTTGATGGGGGAGATATACAGGTAGATGATGAGAATGTAACTGATGATCATGTGCCTCACCAAGATGAACAGGTACCAACTGAGCCACCAGACGAGTTTGAGTTGAGAAGATCTACTAGAGAACGTCAACCTTCTCAAAAATATCCTCCACACGAGTATATGATGATCACTGATAGTGGAGAGCCAGAGTACTATCAAGAAGCTATTACAAATGTTGATAAAGAAAAGTGGTTGAAGGCCATGCAAGAAGAGATGAATTCCTTGCATGAGAATCACACATTTGATTTGGTTAAGTTGCCTAATGGCAGAAAAGAACTCAAGAACAAATGGGTATACAAGATAAAGGCAGAAGAAAATAGTTCTGAACCAAGATACAAAGCAAGATTGGTTGTGAAAGGTTTTAATCAGAGAAAAGGTATTGACTTTGATGAAATTTTTTCATTTGTGGTGAAGATGTCCTCTATCCGAGTTGTGCTTGGGTTAGCAGCTAGCTTGAACCTAGAAGTTGAGCAACTTGATGTGAAAACTGCATTCCTTCATGGTGATTTGGAGGAAGAGATCTATATGGAGCAACCAGAGGGTTTCGAAGTCAAAGGTAAAAAGCAGCTTGTGTGTAAATTGAAGAAAAGCTTGTATGGGCTAAAGCAAGCACCCCGACAATGGTACAAGAAATTTGATTCTTTCATGGAGAAACATGGGTACGGTAAAACTACTTCTGACCATTGTGTGTTTGTCAAGAAATTCTCTGATGGTGATTATATTATTCTCCTGTTATATGTGGATGACATATTGATTGTTGGTCATGACACTAAAAAGATTCAATCTTTAAAGAAAGATTTGAACAAGTCTTTTGCAATGAAAGACTTGGGTCCTGCAAAGCAAATTCTGGGCATGAGAATTACTCGTGATAGGAAGAATAATAAATTGTGGTTGTCTCAACACACTTACATTGAGAAAGTGTTAGAGAGATTTAACATGAGCAATTGTAAACCTGTTACTACTCCATTTGCTACTCATTTTAAATTGAGTTCTGATCAATGTCCTACAAGTGAGAAAGACAAAGAAGAGACGAAGAAGGTTCCTTATGCATCCGCAGTTGGTAGTTTGATGTATGCCATGGTATGCACAAGGCTAGATATTGCTCATGCAGTTGGAGTTGTTAGTCGGTTTCTCTCTAATCTTGGTAAAGATCATTGGCAAGCCGTGAAGTGGATTCTCAGATACCTCAGAGGTACTTCCAAAGTGTGTTTATGCTATGGAGGTGGTGAACCTGTGTTGGATGGCTACACAGATGTAAATATGGCAGGTGATCTTGATTCTAGAAAATCTACTTCTGGTTATATGATGACATTTGCAGGGGGAGCTGTGTCTTGGCAATCAAGATTACAAAAATGTGTTGCTTTATCCACTACTGAAGCTGAGTACATTGCAGCAACTGAAGCTTCCAAAGAACTCTTGTGGATGAAGAAATTCCTACATGAGTTAGGCCTCAAGCAAGATAAGTTTGTGTTATTCTGCGACAGTCAGAGTGCAATTCATCTTAGCAAGAATCCGACTTTTCATGCAAAGTCGAAGCATATTGAGGTGCGGTATCATTGGATACGAGACGCACTGGAAATGAAATCATTTTTAATTGAGAAGATTCATACTGATGAGACTGGTTCAGATATGATGACGAAGACCTTGCCTGTGTCAAAGATGATATACTGTAGAAAGAAGGCAGACATGGTTGAGCAGTATCTTCCCACTTGAGTCGTGAGGGGGAGATTTGTTGGGTGGGATCACTCCCCAAGTGGAACTCACCAAGTTTATTATTATTATTATTATTGAAAAAAAAGAAAAAAAAAAAAAGGAATATATGGTTTATTGGGCTTGATCCATGTAAAGGAAAATAAAAGGAAGGAAAGAGATCTCAAATCCCTAAAGCAAAAAAGCAAACAACAGTAACCGCACGCACCCACGACAGCCAGAGAAAAGGAAAGGAATTCAGTTCCGGTGGTGGTAACAGTTGAGTAGTTTTAGAGTTACTTTGGCATACCCACTTTAGTGGAAGATTGTTATAGGATTATTGTTGTTGATTGATATTCCCTAGTTATTAGGAAGACTGATTGATATTCCCTATTGTTATTAGGAAGACTCTGATGTACGCATTAATTATTATAGTGGAAGTTTTTGCTGGACTAGGTCCCGTGGTTTTTATTCTCTCAATTTGAGAGAAGTTTTCCACATTAAAAATTGTGTTTGTCTCATTTAATTTTCTACCAATTATTATTTTCTATTTGGCCATTTATCTGTACAGGTGGGGAAAAAATATTCCGCATTATTGAGATAGTTATATCTAATTATCTCTGATTTTTCCCAACAGTTAGCAATGTATTTTGTCTATGCATTAATGTATTTATATATTTTTAGATGGAATTTTGTGATACATTTTGTTCATGTGCTAATGTATTAATATACTTTTTGTGTTGAAAAAATAGGGTGTCTCAAAAAAAAAATTGAGGAAAAAATTCTACATAATTAAAAAAATAATATTTATATATTATAAACATAAATAATATTTATTTATTTTAAAACACATGTGCCATGGATATATGCTAATAATATCTATAAATACTTAAAATCTGCTGAATATTTATTTAAATATAAATAAAGTAAACATACTATTTTCATCCAACAAAGTAAGATAGCCAAAAACTATTTTTCGTGCTTGTAAATATCTATTATTGTCATTCTCTGCGCAAGTGTGCATGGGAGGGTTTGAATTGAAAAGAGAGAGAAGGGAAATGATGAGTTATCAATTAAAATAAGGCATTTGGTTTTTATTATAAATTACAAGTAACAAATCACAACTATCTACCTGTCAATAAAATATATTGCTTAAATATCTAAATTGCTCCTCTAGAAAAATTCATGGAGATCAATTTGGTCTGTGAAAAATAAAAATTATTGATTTTTTTTATTTAAATTATAAAATATGAGCTAAATTTGTTAATTCGAACCATTTGTCAAATATGACATGGAATAATTTAATCATTTGAATTTATGATTTTTTTACTAGTATAATTTAAATTTATGATGTCATAAATCATTTTTAAATTAAAAATTGTTAACAATTTAGGCTCTAAACGACATAAAAATTATCATCTCTGAACTCTAAATTAACTAGTGGTAATTTTATTTTAGTTCGTGTTTAAGCTCTAAATCTCTAATTCAGTTGTTATTTCTATTAACGAAATTAAAAGAGAGATTAAATTGCTTAATGATTTTTAATTTAACAATCGTTTTGTTGTTTTAAAATTTATGAGACTAAATTATCATTCTTACAATTTCAATGATCAAAATATAATTTAATTGTTGAATATCTGTGTCTTACATTGAGTGTCTATGTAAATAAATCTCTTTAACTTGATACCACATGTATTTCACTATCAATCAATATAATAAACTATAAACATAAACATAAGTTTAGTGGAAAAAAAAAACATAAACATAAAACTCATAATAATTATTAAACAATATTACATTCACATTTTAAATTTATTTTATTTTAGCATTTGAATAAATATAATTTTTAAAAATTCACTTTTTAAACTCCTAAATTTTATTATTGTAAATCATTTCAATATTAATTGTATTGAATAATTAATTAATTGAACCAAACTATTCTCACATATGAAGCAATTAGGGGAAAAGACATCGTAGCCACAGCCACCTTTGCAAGTCTTCCTCTTCTTCAACAAACAAGTCTCACTCTTCACTGCACTCAACAAATCCAACACTACCCAGTTGCAGATTCAATTGAGTTTTGCAAGGAAATGGGTTCTGAGAATCAAGAAACACCAGAAGAACGAATCGACATTTCGCATTCTTCACCTTCTTCTTCTCATAGTTGGAAAAATCGAATCTTTTTTCCAACCCTCATTGCAGGTCTCTCTCTATTTCTTATTTTATTGCTTCTTCTTAATATTTTTCATTAACTTGTTTCCCCTTTGATGAAAATACTCAAGTTTTTTGTATTGGAAATGCCCCTCATGATTATTTTCTCAATTTTTAGATATAATGAAAGTAGTTTAAGTCACTGTAATTGGGTTAGTGGTGAGATATTTGAGCAATTGGGTTAATGGGTGTGTGTTTGGTTTTGCCAAAAGGGACTTCAGACACATAAAATTGATTTTGATATGTTTGACGATGTTGATTGAAAATTGATATTATCTCTAGAATGGATTCCAATTCAAAATTAGGATTTGTAGCTTTTGACTACAAATGTAATTTTTAAGCTGAAATTTATCTGCCAACTCACTTTTACGTTATCCAATCATTTTACATTTAACGCATTTTCAACTTAAAATCAATTTTACAAAATCAACTCAATCAAAATCAATTTTTGTCATTGCAGAACAACAAATACATGTTTACAATTATTATACATCAAAAGAGATGATTGGTAGTTTGCATTGGTTCCAATACAGGTGTGTGAGGTAAAAACATGAGTTTGAGTGTATTTTTGGTTTCACTTGTCGAAGAGTCAAAATTGATTTTAGAGATGTAGAATTGATTTTGACATGTTTAGTTGTTCTCAAGTAGAATTAATTTTGTCTCCAAAATTGATTCTAACTTGAAACTAGAAGTCGAAACTTTTGTATTTATAATTGATTTTTAGCCTTGTATTTATTATTCAACCCACCTTTTCACCAATGCACTTAAACATAAATAACTTTATATTCAACTCCCTTTAGCCAAAATCAATTTTACGTAATTCATTTAAAAGCAATTTTTATCATTGTAGAACCAAACACATGCTGAGATGGGAGTTAATTTTAAATAGGTGTTAAGATTAGATCTTGTCATCTCTTAGGTTCTCACCGGATATGGTCTATATTTACATGGTAGTTTGTAGGTATATGTGTTGTATTGGTTATTTTAAATCTTTGTGACTCTTTGAAGCAGGGGTTGCTGGTGCTGGAACTGGGTTAATCTCAAAGCATCGAAAAAGTCTTGGTCTTGCTAATGTTTCCGCCAGCTATGCTGCTAACTTTGCCATCATTACTGGTTGCTATTGCGGTAACTGCTCTATCTTGTCCTAACTTTTGTATCCTGTATTTGCATTTGCTACTGTTTTATATAGACGATGGCGGGTTTGATCTTTAGGTTACATTATCGTGTTATGAGAGAAAGAGAGAACAATTTCGTTACAGAGACCTGTCATTATCCGACCTGTCGTTAACAAACCTTTCAAAATATTAGGGAAAATGTTCTTTAGATGTTCTAGGAATGAGAAAAGTTAAGAAACAGAAAGAAATTTCCTATTAGCTGAACTTTGTTATATTCTTCAGATATATTCCAGAGATTCTTTTTTTGTAAAAACCAAATGAATTCTTCTTACTCATGAAAAATGCTCACAGAAGGAAGAAAGAATGAAACCAGTGTACAACAGATGTAGCTCCAGTTTGCATGTTTGCCTCTGAAATAATACTTTCATGCAACGGAAGGCTATTATCTTTGAAATTCTTGGTTATAAAGTGTTAATTTTATTGTGTGCCTCTGATAATTTAACCTATTAACTCATTGGATGACATGTTCAGAGGAATTATCGAAAGATATTTTAACTTTTAACTCCATTAGTTTGAATTTTGGAAAGCGGGTAGCACGAGATTGTGAACGATTATTTAGTGATTGGTTTTTCTCAGTGTAAAAGAAAAAAAAGTAACATAACTTGATATTCATGTATTCAAATTTTTAGTTCTATATAGTTTTGTAAGTGATCACCTTCTTTTCTCTTGATTATAGCCTTTTGGTACTTGAAAAGACTTGTTAATCTCTATTTGCTTGCTTGAGGCAAGAATTTTAACATAAGATCAAGGCTCTCTCAATTTTATGTTTGCCACCTTTTTATAACTTCTTTCCAACAAATAGGCTTCCCCTATTATTAATGCCAATGAGGTTACAATTCTCCCTTTAAGTTAAATTTAGACTTTAGAGTATTTGATTTTTTATATGGATTTCATTTGTCAATTCCAATGATTCAAATTCAACTCATCTGTTACAAATATCAATAAAAATACAAATTAAAACTAAGAATTTAACTTTGTATTAGATCGCTTTTCTGTCAAATGTCTTTTATGAAAGTGGTGATGGAATAGACCCAAATTTCTAAATTAAGTCAGTGTTGTCAATCATGAATCGCAGAAAATAGCAATTTGTTCAAATTGCTAAACTGCTAAAACACCACTATAGCATTATTTGACAACACTTTGTAGTAAGTAGCATTGTCTTGGCACAATTGCATTGGTTCAAATTCTGCTATGCTATAGCACTATAGCATCACTCTTGCCGCAATTAGACAACATTGAATCAAGTTAGTATTTTGGATTGAACTTGAATTGTTGTCTAATTTGTTAGGAGTACGTGAATTTGTGATTGCAACAAGGAAAACAGGACCTGAAGATCTATGGAGCTCTGTGGTAGCAGGATTTGGATCCGGTGCTCTTCTGGGGCGTTTATATGGTATAGTTCTGTTTTTTCTCCTATTACTCTTTTGAGGCATACTTGTGATTTTTGTTGGTCATAAACCATGGTGGTGAATTTCATATAAATAATTGCTGTTTAATTTTGGTGATTAATAGTTTCAAGAATTAATAAGTGGTATAAATTAATGTAATTTCAGGTGGTCAATTTGGCGCAGTTCGTTATTCTGTCATTTTTGCTGTTGTGGGGACAACAGCGGATTACACTATTTTGAAGTATACAGATGTTTTGAGAGATTACAGTAAAAGAATATATCAAGATGTTGAAAATTTAAAGAAGAATGGAAATTGGTTAAGATTGCCAGAATGGTTCCCAATTAAAGTACTCGACGAGGAAGAACTTGCTGCGAAACGCGCACGGGAAGAGCAGTTCCTTGCGCAGAGGGAAAGGATTCGTAGCCTAAGGGAAGAAGAAGATTCTTGAGTATATTGGAATGAAACAGCCTTCCATACCCTTCAACATTTTGTATACCCAATTGCTTAATTTTATAGTTTGTAATAATAATGTACTTTTCAAGCTTATATACATTTTTGAAGAGTTAGAGATTTAAGATTCACATCTTCACTTAGACTAATGATTTTGCCCTTCCTTATGTAGACATTGTCCAGTGAGTACACAAGGAAAAGTTAAAATGATTGTTATGTTTCCTTTTATTTGTTATACTTTACAGTTGCAAGAAACTATACAATCTAAGTATTTTAATTTTTTTTTTCTACTTTCATGTAGTCTACTTTTTCAGATCTTATATCCCTTTATTGAACAATTAGTCATGCTTCAACATGTAATAATCTCAACATTACTAGTACACACTTTGTTTTTATCAATTCAAAAATAATAATATTAATAGAAAGGGTATAAGCTAAGATGTGGACTTGTGTGAAAATATTTTAGGGATCTGATTAAGAATGACTAAATTGAAAACAATATTATAGTCTAGGGATCTGATTACAACTTTTTTTAGTTTAGGAACCTAATTAAAAATTCTTAAAAAATTCAAATATATGCAAATTAATTGAACCATTTTAAAAAATATATTCATTTTATTTTGAATAGAGATTCTAAAAAAAAATCAATGTTATGAAAATAAGATGAAATGATAGTCAATAAAAATGAGTTAAGATTAATTGACGTTGTGGTGTCAAACTTGAAGCCAAACAAGGCGCATGTCAAAGTTGCAGCAAGCATTCCTTTTTTTAACACACACGATGGTGTGCTTCAAGTTATGAACCATAACATTCAGGAGAAACACATTTTAGTCGTGTCTCAAGGCTACAACCATGAATCACTTGAGTGTGTGTTTGCACTAGAGCATTATTAGCCTTAATTAGTCTATTAATTTTTTACCTCAAAATTCAATTATAAGACATATGTTTTTGGGTTCAGATTTTGAATTACATCGAAAAATTGCTTCATAGTTCTAAACGTGATTAGTTTAAAAGGTTTTGTATAGTTTTTTTCCTTTAATTTCTGTTTGTTACAATATTACGATTCTTTATTTAAGCAATTGATAAAAAATAAATAAATTGAATAATATTGATAATAGATAGATAATTAATTACATTTAGAGTTACAAAGACTTATTTAGTCAATTAGATAAACAACTAACTATTAGAAATGATGTTGGAACTTAAACACCGTTGAAACTTATAGCTGGTATTTGTGGATTGAAAAAATGAAGAAGTTCTACTTAGGGACATACAAGTAGTGTTTATAAGGAGAAAGTATGACAGTCGGGGTGTGCCCCAAAGGATTTTGTGAAGGGGAGAACGCACTTCACACTCACGTGTCGCCGCTGGTTATCAAACTTGAGCTGTGTAGTGTATTATTTTTTAGTCCCTAGAAAATTTAATATTTATTTTTAATGTAAGCGTTTTCTCTCTCGAGAAATTCTTTTTTGACACCTTTTTTGAGTGTTGACCTCCCTCCAATTTTGCAGGTCAATTTTTCTGTAGACCGATTCATTTTTAGAGAACAAGTCAAAAACTGCTCTCGCGGAATTGACTCAGATCAGATTATGAATTTCTCTATAAATAAAGGATTCCACTCAGTTCATAAATCACACTAAAACTCCAAAATAAATCCGAGTTTTCTGTCTTCTCCTTTTTTCTGCTTCGTCCTAAAATTTCTTTTTGTCCCTTTACTGAAAAACAAAATTTTGTCCCTTTAGATTTTCAAGTGGTCATAGTACCATATTACGAGTGGCCTTAACTGCTATATTTAGATTGTGTAATTCTAGAACCATTTTCTAAGGTGCAGTGCAATACTGATACAGTGTAACTGAGTTGTTTTAGCATGGAGACATCATGGTTGATGGTCTGCCTTGGACAATTTAGAACCGTAAAACGTCTTAAAGAGATCAACCTAGTCCACGACTTGATAGTGTTTTAGCAAGAATACTGAATCGTTGTATGTAAAAATAAAGCGGTATGACCGAGTGTCGAACTCAAGAATTGTGTTACTATCGAATTATGTTTAACTACTGAAAATTGAACAAAAAGTTTCCGAATTGAATAAAAAGTTTCCGAATTGATTGAAATAATTTTTGAAACTAACAAGAGTAATAATATTGAACTTTTCTAATAAGAAAAATGTCAGGGATGAGTTTCACTTTGAATCCAACCTCAGTTTCTAATTTGATCCTAGTTACTGAATTCATTTGTTGAACTATTACCGAATTCTCTTTGCTATTCTTGCCTTAATTCCTTAGTGACAAAATCTTTAATTCCAAAATACCCCTAATTCCTTGAAGGATTTAAGATTAGAATTAAGCTTTATAGTACAAGAATTCTCTTATTAAACTATTGTCTTTGCAAATAATTCAATTGGTTTCTTGACTTGCATCTATCCCTAGACTACAATATCATGAATTTATCATCTCAAACATTCGTAAAGTCCACTTCCGTTTCAAGATACGAATCGTAAAACAATTTAAAGTTGACCAAACAATAAAAAACATTAACCACATAGATGAGAAAAATAATTCAATAAACTCATTCATATAACTAGAAATAAAACCAGACAATTAAGGGTTTCATTGTGTTTCACTCAAGACAAAGATACAAAAGATAGAGATTAAAGAAGAGTTACAAGAAAGATTAATGAATGATTCTTGATAAAACTCCTTCAATAGTGTTAGAACTAGCCTCTTCTGAGTTTCTCTACTAGGACACAAGTCTCCAAACTTCAAAATATCCAAAAAGATCTCTAGAAAGTCGGAAAAACACATTTTTATGCATTTTGTAGCACGTCATGCGCTCTAGCACAAACTAAGGGCGCTCCTGGACAGAATACTGCAGAAATGAGCCCCAGGTGCAGGTATTTGTGCTCCAGTGCATAACATTTGTTGTTTGACGTTTACTACATTTTGTTCCTCTTTTAAATTAGAATTCAGTTTTGGTGTCGTTATAAAAGTTGTAGCTATGGATCTTAGCTTTCATTTGGACTTGACTTGATTCCATTTGGACATCTACAATTCTAGATATAGTTGAAATACTTCACATAGGTCATGTTGACTTTTGACCAATATTCAGCACTGCACTTAAACAACGCAAAACTACGAAAAATCTCTATTTAATCGAGGAAATAAGAGCATAAACATTTCATTAATACAAGAACTAAAATCGACAAACTATATCAAAAAAATACTTAAATTAACAATAAAAAATATGCATATAAAGTAGAACTATCATGACTGAACTGAGTAATACAAACCAACTAAAATATTTATTCATACTTTGAAGGAAACAAACCAACTAACAAAGTAGTAAAATATTTTGTCAAAAAAAACAACATAGTAAAATATAATTTTACATCCAATTAATTTGACTTAAATGAAGGAAATAGTAAACACTTAAATGAAGTCTCACTCTCACACTTTATTTATCCCCTTGCTTTTCATATGAGTTCCTAATTGAGAAAGTGCCCTTATGGAGGATCCATCTTTTGCTAATGCCCCATTGGCAGCATCTTTAAGCTCATCAATTCTTTGTTGAATCTCACTTTTTTCTTCACCTATCATTAGATCTCTAATCACTTTACCAATTTCATCTCTTTCTGCAACACCATTAATCTCATTAAATTTGACCTTTAAACCAACTTTGAGTCCCTCAGTTAACAAAATATCATTCATTCCTTGGTCAGCAAACAGTGGCCAAGTTATCATTGGCACTCCTTCCAAAATGCTCTCAAGTATTGAATTCCAACCACAATGTGTTAAAAATCCACCAGTTGAACTATGACTTAAGATTTGAGCCTGTGGTGCCCATAAAGGAACAACTAACCCTTGTTCTTTTGTTCTCTCTAAAAACCCTTTTGGTAAGTACTTAAAAATATCATCATCAACATTTTCCACACTTTGATAATCTACATTTAAAGATTTACTAGGTTCTCTCAAAACCCACAAGAATTTTTGACCACTCAACTCTAACCCAAAAGCAAGTTCATTTAGCTGTTTTTGAGATAAAGTGCCTCCACTTCCAAAAGACACATACAAAACAGAGTTTGGTTTTTGATTCTCCAACCATTTCACACACACTGACCCATTTGATTGATTATTAATATTTGAACCAGTTTGTATGATTGGTCCAACCACATAAACCAATTGGTTATTATATTGTAAGGCTTTGATTGTACTTTCCTCCATTTCTAAGAAGCTATTGAACACTACACCATCAGCAAGAGGAATCTTCTTGCAGTGTTGAATAGCTAGCTCATAAGAAATACTTGATCGATCACGAAATATTTCCGGAGGAAGATCTTGGCTATGAATAGGTATGCAACCAGGAATTTGAATAAGGTGAGTTTGATCTTTTTGTTCACATGAAACTTGTTCATGCAAAGTTGGCAAATATAACTGTAGTGATGTTGTCATTGCAGAAACAGGGAAGTATATGAAGGATAAAAGGTTGAACTCTTTTGCTATTTCTATTGCTTGGCTTGCAAAAGGATCGGTAATTATTGCTACAAGTGGTTTGGTTGAAGTTGAAGATAGTGAACTCAACGATTCTCGAAAAGATTGCATGGAATGAGAAAATGTTAGTAGAGTTTGCGAAAAAACATCTTGTGGTAGGTTTTGTTTTTTGATTGGAGGGAGGAAAATGCAGTTTATGGATGAAGGAAGAGATTCAAGTAATTTGAGAGTGGATGGAATTGGTGCATCAATGGTTGGGAAGATGCATGTGACATGAAAGTGTTGATGGATATGAATGAGTCTCTTGCAAAACTCAATTACTGAAGATTGGTGGCTAAATAATGGGATTGAAGTTACTACAATATGACTTCTTGTTTTCATTTTATTTGTTGTGGTTTATGGTTAAGTCATTTACACACTTATATATAATTGTTTTTGTTCAACCAAATTTTAAAAGTTATTATTTTATATGATACTCGTGTTTGCCAAGTTATATTTTTAAAGAGGTAGTATTTTTGTCCTACCCGTGTACTGATTTAAATGGTTGATTCTAAATATATTTTTTTAATAAATAATTATTTTGCTTCTAAATAATTGAGTATGTATTATTTTATTAGGAATTTATTTTTATTTTATTCTCTTTGTTATATTTTATATTTGTTTAGGAATATTTATGTCATTTTATTATTATACGTCTTTTTTTTTTACCTTCTATTCATTTTTATTTATTTTTCAACTAAAAAATCATCTCGCTTTTCCCTCTCTATACACTTTTCTTCCTTCAACATTTTTTTCTTCCACTTTCTCTTATTATTTAAACAAAATGTATAAGATGTTGTCACTGTAGTATTTAAATATATTAAAATTTTAAATACATTTTTTGTTATATTCTTAACTAAATTGACTAATAAAAAATATATTTAAAAAGAATTTAATTATTATATATCTGTGTAAATTTTTTTACACAGTCAGTACATCACAATAATTCATAGTTGTGACTTTTGATGTATTTATAGTAAATATAAAAAATTCCTAATGATTTGAAGGCTAAAATTTACTAACAGTGCAAAAAAAAATTTACACGGTCAACTTAACTAATCACATATTCAAAAACTAAAATAACTGATAAAAAAATATTTATGTATACTTTTATAATTTTAAAAAATTCAAGACGTAACGGCACATATTTATCCGTAACTCAATTTTTTTTTTGGTCAGATGTGAATCAAATGATATTTGAGACATGTCATATTATGAACCCACAAATCTGATCATTAATTGAAATGCATTACTCTTTTGCTGGTGTCATTTTCTAAGACCAACAAATTCAATTGCAATATTTGATTGCCTTATTTCACTTTTTTTTCTCTCTCTGCAATAAATAATTATGGATAATTTTATATCAAACAGATATTTAATATTACTTTAAAAGCAACAAATAAAAAGGAACACAGTATTTCTAAAAATGTGACACTTTAAAAGGAACCGAGGAAGTAACATTTACTTAATTTTGAGTCTAATAAATATAAACACTTGTTTTTCAAATAATTGTGTCTGGATATAGTATAGTACTTCATTTGTTCCTTTTGAGGATCGCTTTTTTGAGAAATTTTATATTTTTTTTTCTATTTATCGTTTTCAAAATTCAATGTAGTATTAATTATTAATTTGACAAAATTATCCTTAACTATTTATTATAGGGAGAAAAAAAAAATGAAATGAGATAATAAATAGCTAAGGATATCATACGTAAAAGACTAATCATTTTATGAAAAGTAAAAAATTTATTAGTTTCATTAGTATGCATAAATAGCTTAAAATGACAATAAAAAAGGAACATAGAGTTTTTTTTTGGACAGAAAACAAATTTCATCAAAATATTAAAATGAGAATAGTATAATCAAATTTGATTATAGATTAAGAGATTTCCCATTTATAATTTGAGATTAACAAGAAAGTCAAAAATACGATAATGATACACATAAAAAACTTAGGAGAAATTATCAAATCAAAATTTTAATCATAACAATTAAACTAATTTCTTCCATATATATTCAGTTACCAAAAATATTGTAAGATTCGCAGCATTTAATGTCATCAACCTAAAGAAAAAATATTTGTCGGTATTCACTCATATCGATTATAAGTGGTTCACGACATGATCGATTCAACTACGTATTGGCAAGTCATATATAATGTTGAGAGAATGTTGAATTTGGTGATAGCTTTTATCAGTCCCTTACTAAAAATACAGTACCGATCTATTAAACTAGTCTTTCTCAAACATTTTAACAAACATGTGAAATGTAAAATGGGAAACAAACTAAAACGCTGCAACGAGACGATCAATCAAAACGTTGTACTAAAACGACGAACAATGTAACGTTGCACTTGGACGGCGAAATTACAAAATAAAATGACAAAAATACTTCAAAATATTTAAAAACCACCTATTTAAATATAAAAGGAGAAAAATGAATTGAATCGGTGATTCTAAGCCAAAAAATGACCTTAACTCACCCCTCTCTATTGAAAAAAGATGACAAAGAAATGGTGAGAAGCGCGGTTATGTTATGAAAAATTTCTTCATAAAAATTTAAAATATAAAAATTAAAATGAAAAGTCTGAAATATTTTAAACACCCAAAAACATATTTAATCTACATTTACTAAAATAATGTTGCCACAGGCTAGTCAAAAATAAATAAAATAAACGCTGCACAAGCAAAGCGTGTGACATTTTTTTATTAGATTAGCTAGCTTGCTCGCACAAACATGTTTAAGAATTAGTTAGTATCAATTTATCACATGTTCGATCTCTAAGTATCTAATAATAATAATAATTATTATAATGGAGAAAAAAGAAGAAAGAAGAAAGGAAGCAAAGCAAGACACCATGAACGACCCTCACACAGCAAAAAGAACTCTCATTGCTTACATACTAAAGATACATTTTCCCCTCCCATGCCAAGGGACGAAGATCACCAAGAAAAAGAGTAATAACACAGAAGGATTAAAAAATCATTCCAAGTGATAAAACACCCCTTTTATACCCTTAAATTAGACAACCATTGACTTCTTCACCTTGACATATTGTTCTTGAAAAATGGCTTCCTCAGGTCATCCTCGCTGTCGACAATGAAATCCTTACAAAGTCATATCTAGATATGGTATAGGGGCAAGGTGGGGCAGGTCTTGTCTCCCCTTCCCCGTGTTAGAACAGATTGTATAATTGAGAGGAATTGAAATTGAGAAGAAAAACTGAATGTTCTGAAAACGAAGAATGATTAACTGCATCTGGAGAATTTATATCCGTTTTACAAATTTATATCAATTTTAGCACTAACTGTAAAAATAAAATTCTAACCTTCTTAACTGCTTCTAACTGTATTCTAATATTTCTAACTAACTACAAATTACTTTAATTACATTTAATATGCCCCTAATTCAAAGTGATTCAATTGATGTTAATCCAAGATTGTTCGTCATCTCTTAGAACTTCACTCTCTTCAGCCTTTTAGTTAGAAATGAAACCTTGTCTCTATATGCTTGCTCCTTCCATAAACACTTGGATGTCTTGCTAGATCAATTGCTGATTTGTTGTCTATCTTCAACTTACTGCTTCATTGCTTCTCAGTCTCAATTATGTCATTAATTCAGCCAGTCATATAGTTTGGCACGCTCCCATTGATGCAGCCACATATTCAGCTTCACATGTGGACAAGGCTACTATGCTTTGCTTCTTCGAGCACCATGAGATTGGTGAGTTATTGATCATGAACACATAGCCCGTGGTACTCTTTCTATCATCCTTATCTCCACACTAATCTGCATCAGTAAAGCCAACAAGTTCAACTTCATCTTCATTCGAATTTGTGGGATACAACAAACCAAGCTCAATGGTTTTCTTGATATATCTCAAAATCCTTTTTGCTGCCATGTAGTGTGATGTCCTAGGCTTCTCCATGTATCTACTAATCAACCCAACACTATATGCAATATCTGGCGTTGTGTTGCACAAGTACATCAAGGATCCTACAATTTGCTTGAAGATTGTAGGGTCAATCATCTCCTCATTGCCCTCCTTGGACAGTACCAGCCGTGCTTCTGCTGGGGTACTAGTTCCATTGCAATCTAGCATTTTGAATCTTTTCAATACATCATTTGCATACTTCTTTTGATGCATAAAAGTTCCATTTTTCCTGGTTTCAAACTCAATGCCAAGGAAATATGACAACATGCTTAGATCAGTCATCTCAAACTCCTTCTCTATTCTGATTTTGAACATCTGAATTTGTGCTTCATCACTGTCAGTCACTAGCAAATCATCCACATAAAGGCATATCAATAATGCAGGTGCTGCTGCTGCCTTTTTCACATACACTCCATGTTTATTCACACACTTTTCAAACTGCTGCTCTATGAGGAATCTGTCAATCCACTTGTTCCAGGCCCTAGGGGATTGCTTCAGGCCATATAGTGTTTTCTTCAGCTTATATACACTGTCTTCCTTGCCTCTTATTTCATATCCAGGTGGCTGCTTCACATGCACTTCTTTCTCCAATGATCCATTGAGAAATGTTGATTTAACATCCAGCTGATGCATAGACCAACCTTTGTAACTGGCCATTGAGACTACCATCCTCACTGTTTCAATTCTAGCTACTGGGGCAAACATCTCATCATAGTCCAGTCCATGTTTCTGCAAGAATCCCTTTGCTACAAGTCTGGCCTTGTACCTGGCAATCTCTCCATTAGGCTTCAATTTTAGTTTATACATCCACTTCACATCAATTGATCGCTTATTTACTAGCAGGGTCATCAGTTCCCAAGTCAGGTTCTTCTTCATTGCTTTGAGCTCTTCCTCCATTGCTAATTTTCATCTAGGATCACTCAAGGCCTCTTCATTACTTACTAGCTCTGATTCAGCCAGCAAAGCAAAATGTGTTAATTCTCCATCTGCATTGATGGCTGAGTCAGATGTCACTTCATATGGTTGCAATCTGACTGAAGGCTGCCTAGCTCTTTCAGACCTTCTTACAGACTTAAGAACTAGCTGACTTGCTGTTCCTACATGCTGGCCTTCATCAAGTTCCACTACTTCTGCCCTACATGCTGGACTCACGGAGCTGGCTGATATGTCTAGGCTAGGTGCACTACTCGAGCTGGCTTCACCCACTTTCCAGTCTCATCCTCTTGATTCATCCACCAATATGTCCCTGCTTATCACCACCTTGTTTGTGTTTGGATCATACAACTTGTAAGCTCCAGTTGCATCATAACCCAGCAACACCATTTGTTCAGCCCTTTCATCAAGCTTCCTCCTGTTTTGAGCTGGCACATGCCTGAAGCACAATGAGCTAAATACTCTCAAATGATTCACAGCTGGCTTTCTTTCAGTCCAAGCTTCTTCAGGTGTCCTAGTTCCCAGTCTCTTGGTTGGACACCTATTCAAAATGTATACTGCTGTTGAAACTGCTTCTCCCGAAAATTTGTGAGACGTCTTTCTCCCTTTTAGCATGCTTCTTGCCATATTAAGAATGGTTCTGTTCCTCCTTTCTACAGTTCCATTATGTTGTGGTGTATATGGTGCAGTCACTTCATGAATCATTCCCTCTTAGTCACATAATTCATGGAATTCATGGGATTGATACTCACCACCTCCATCTGTCCTAATCACTTTAAGATTGCAGCCACTTTGTTTTTTTGCCATCAGCTTGAATCCTCTAAATACAACCAGCACTTCACTCTTCTTCTTGATTAGATAGATCCAAGTTTTTCTTGTAAAATCATCAATGAATGATACAAAGTAGTGATTACCTCCTATTGACACTTCTTCAAAAGGACCACAAACATCAGAAAAGATTACCTCCATCATTCTTGAGGATCTAGTTGGCAATTCTGATTTGAATGAATTCCTATACTGCTTGGCTTGACAACACTCCTCACATAACCACCACTTCAGTTACAAATTCACTATTTGTTCTCATTTGATTAACAACAACCTTAACATGATTGAAGTAATCTACCACAACTTCATCTTCTTCCATCTGCAATAGTTCGTATTGCCTTCTTAGCATTTGGAACTTCACTTTCTTGGTCTTTTCCCCACCTGTATAGTACTTGACCAAGATCTCCCATGCCTCCTTTGATGTAGATGCCTTCGAAATTCTCTCAAAGTTGTTTGAATCCATATTTAATCTGATGGATGTAAAACAATGCCTTGCAATCCCTTTTCTTGTAATCTTTGAAAGTTGTCTGCTGTCTTTCTGTAGGATTCACACCAAGCTGTTCATAACCATCTTGAACAATCTCAAACACTTCTTGAGCTCCCATCAATGATCTCATTGATGCAAACCAAGCTCTTGATACCAATTGTTAGAACAAGTTGTATAATTGAGTGGAATTGAAATTGAGAAGAAGAGAGAAGAAAAACTGAATGTTCTGAAAACGGAGATTGATTAATTGCATCTAGAGAATGTTCTCCTTTTTACAAATTTATATCAGTTTTAGCACTAACTGTCAAAATAGAATTCTAACCTTCTTAACGGCTTCTAACTGTATTCTAACATCTTTAACTAACTACAAATCACTTTAATTACATTTAACACCCCGCAACCGACTAGTCAGAGAAAATACACAGCGATCCCGTTTTTTTTCGATATTGAAATTTAAGTCTTCGTTTTTGCCAACGAAGGGATTCGGGTTTCTTCCTGCAACCGCACACATTTATATATATAAAATAATAAATTTAAAAGTCATATTTATTTTAATTAATATAATAAAATCATTATAAAAAAGTCAAATTATTTTATTTAAATTCATCAAAATAAGTAAATTGTTAAAAACATCTATCAAGAAATTAATGGTTCTTTTATATCAAATTAATAGTAAAATTGTAAATTGAAATATCAACACTATGATTTTTAATGAAAATCAGTGGTTCTTTTATAAAAAAAAATTATCAAGAGTTCTACTTGAGATTGAGTTAAATCTTCAAAAAATTTCTTTTTCTTACGCTTCTTATATCCAGAATCATATTTTCTAATTTTAAAAGGTACAGTAAAAAAAATCTGGAATTTTTCACAATTGTGTCAGCTAATGATCAACTCTATTGCATTTATCAACAAGCGATCTAATAGATTACCGGCAAACGATCTATTAGTACCATTCTAAATCATAAAATCAATAATGAGTTCTTAAAATCTAAAATCCTAACATTAGATTAAATGATAATGAGTTTCAAAAATTAGTAGACCAATCATTTTAAGAGTAAAATTATTTCTCAAAACTGCAATTGCTTCTGAAGTAATAGAGGACACTGATAGGGATATAAAGACAATATTGTGGTGGTGGACGACGCTGGTATGCATACAAACTGCGTGCAAGCAACAGAGGAGACTCATTCTGTATTAGAGTTTCGTATCATTCATTACAAACAAATAACATTGAAGATGTCTATTAAAAATGGAAGATGACACATTAACACGTATGAAGTAGATATTATGGAAACAGTATGAGATATTCATAACTTCTTTTTAGTTAATTTTCGTAAGTTATCTCAGATAGTTTATTAAATAGTTTATAAATTTGAATTTGATTTAGTGAAAAATTAGTAAGATAGATGAATTATAACCACTCGTAATTGATTATGCATGAACATATAATATTAATAATTTATTTAATCATTAATAATTGATATTACTCACTATATCAATTTTGGAAAAATGCATCTGACATATAAGTTGTTATGGATATGAATCGATCTCTTACAGAATTCAATAATGGAAGATTGGTGGCTGAATATAGTGGGATTGAAGTTACCACTATATGATTATTTGTTTTCATTGTTGGGAAAAACCAGAGATAATTAGAAATAATTATCTCAATAATGTGGAATATTTTTCCCCCAGCTGTGCAGATAAATGGCCAAACCGAAAATAATAATTGACAGAAAATGGAATGAGACAAACACAATTTTTTAACGTGGAAAACTTCCCTCAAATTGAGAGAATAAAAACCACGGGACCTAGTCCAGTAAAATCTTCCACTATAATAATCAATGGGTACACCAGAGTCTTCCTAATAACAATAGGGAATATCAATCACTCTTCCTAATAACAATAGGGAATATCAACAACAACAACCTTATAACAATCTTCCACTAAAGTGGGTATGCCAAAGTAACCCTCAGAGAAAGTAAAACCTGAATTCTTTTCCTTTTCTCTGGCTGTCGTGCGTGCGGTTAGTGTTGTTGTTTTGGTTGTTTGCCTTTGCCTTTTTCCATAGGGATTTGAGATCCCTTTCCTTCCTTTTATTTTCCTTTACATGGGTCAAGCCCAATAAACCATATATTCCTTTTTTTTTTCTTTTTCTTTTATTTCAATAATAATAATAATAATACTAATAAACTTGGTGGGTTCCACTTGGGGAGTGATCCCACCCAACAAATCTCCCCCTCATGACTCAAGTGGGAAGGTACTGCTCAACCATACCGGTCTTCTTTCTACAGTATATCATCTTCGACACAGGCAAGTTCTTTGTCATCATATCTGAGCCATTCTCATCGGTATGAATCTTTTCAATTGTAAATGACTTCATTTCCAATGCATCTCGTATCCAATGATACAGCACCTCAATATGCTTCGACTTTGCATGAAAAGTCGGATTCTTGCTAAGATGGATTGCACTCTGACTGTCGCAGAATAACACAAACTTGTCTTGCTTGAGGCCTAACTCATGTAGGAATTTCTTCATCCACAAGAGTTCTTTGGAAGCTTCAGTTGCTGCAATGTACTCAGATTCAGTAGTGGATAAAGCAACACACTTTTGTAATCTTGATTGCCAAGACACAGCTCCCCCTGCAAACGTTGTCATATATCCATAAGTAGATTTTCTAAAATCAAGATCACCTGCCATATCTGCATCTGTGTAGCCATCCAACACAGGTTCACCACCTTCGTAGCATAAACACACTTTGGAAGTGCCTCTGAGATATCTGAGAATCCACTTCTCGGCTTGCCAATGATCTTTACCACGATTAGAGAGAAATCAACTAACAACTCCAACTGCAAGAGCAATATCTGGCATTGTGCATACCATAGCATACATCAAACTACCAACTGCGGATGCATAAGGAACCTTCTTCATCTCTTCTTTTTCTTTCTCACTTGTAGGACATTGATCAGAATTCAATTTAAAATGACTACCAAGTGGAGTAGTAACAGGTTTACAATTGCTCATGTTAAACCTCTCTAACACTTTCTCAATGTAATTGTGTTGAGACAACCACAATTTTTTATTCTTCCTATCACGAGTAATTCTCATGCCCAGAATTTGCTTTGCAGGACCCAAGTCTTTCTTTGCAAAAGACTTGTTCAAATCTTTCTTTAAAGATTGAATCTTTTTAGTGTCATGACCAACAATCAACATGTCATCCACATATAACAGGAGAATAATATAATCACCATCAGAGAATTTCTTGAAAAACACACAATGGTCAGAAGTAGTTTTACCGTACCCATGTTTCTCCATGAAAGAATCAAATTTCTTGTACCATTGTTGGGGTGCTTGCTTGAGCCCATACAAGCTTTTCTTCAATTTACACACAAGTTGTTCTTTACCTTTGACTTCGAAACCCTCTGGTTGCTCCATATATATCTCTTCCTCCAAATCACCATGAAGGAATGCAGTTTTCACATCAAGTTGTTCAACTTCTAGGTTCAAGCTAGCTGCTAACCCAAGCACAACTAGGATAGAGGACATCTTCACCACAAGTGAAAAAATTTCATCAAAGTCAATACCTTTTCTCTGATTAAAACCTTTCACAACCAATCTTGCTTTGTATCTTGGTTGAGAACTATTCTCTTCTGCATTTATCTTGTATACCCATTTGTTCTTGAGTGCTTTTCTACCATTAGGCAACTTTACCAAATCAAATGTGTGATTCTCATGCAAGGAATTCATCTCTTCTTGCATGGCCTTCAACCACTTTTATTTATCAACATTTGTAATAGCTTTTTGATAGTACTCTGGCTCTCCACTATCAGTGATCATCACATACTCGTGTGGAGGATATCTTTGAGAAGGTTGACGTTCTCTAGTAGATTTTCTCAACTCAAACTCGTCTGGTGGCTCAGCTGGTACCTGCTCATCTTGGTGAGGCACATGATCATCAGTTACATTCTCATCATCTACCTGTATATCTCCCCCATCAACAAAAGTTTATGCAGGGGGCATAGGCGCAACATCAATGTAACTTCTGGAATTTGGTTTCTGTTTCTCAGCTTTATCAAAATCTTCAATAGTCTGGTCTTCAAGAAATATCACATCTCGACTTCTGATGATTTTCTTGTCAACCGGATCCCACAATCTATAACCAAATTCTTCATCACCATAACCGACGAATATACACTGTTTGGATTTACTATCAAGTTTGGACCTCTCATCTCTTGGAACGTGAACAAAACATCTGCAGCCAAACACTCTCAAATGACGGTAAGAGATATTTTTCCCTGTCCACACTCTATTTGGAACATCACCATCAAGTGGAATAGAGGGAGAAAGATTGATCAAATCCACTGTAGTTTTCATTGCTTCACCCCAAAAGAATTTCGATAGTTTTGCATGAGAGAGCATACATCTGATTCTGTCATTAATCGTACGATTCATTCTCTCTACAACACCATTATGCTGAGGTGTCTTTGGAACTGTTTTCTCAAATCTGATTCCATGTTCTCTACAATAATCTTCAAACGGACCTCTATATTCACCACCGTTATCTGATCGAACACATTTCAATTTCCTTCCCTTTTCTCTTTCAACACTTGCGTGAAAATGCTTGAAGACTCCAAGTACCTGGTCTTTAGATTTCAAAGGAAAGGCCCACACTTTTCTAGAGTGGTCGTCAATAAAAGTAACAAAATACGATGCACCACCAAGAGATTTACTATCCATCATACAAACATCAGTATGAACTAAATCAAGAATATTTTGCCTCCTATGAGGACCAGTATTATGAAAAGAAACTCTATGTTGTTTCCCAGCAAAACAATGAGTGCAAGTTTTTAGAGACGTACCTTTAACAGGAAGAAAATTTTTCTTCGCAAGTATATTGAGTCCTTTCTCACTCAAGTGACCAAGGCGCATATGCCATAAATCAGAAGAGGCGTCTTCAATTGCATTCACTTCTTCCTTGCATAGCTTCGTAGGCATCCTATAGAGAGAAGTGGAACTTTGATCCTTTGCAACCACTAGGGACCCTTTGGTGATTTTACATATACCACCACCACCAAAGTAAGTGTGATAACCCTCAATATCCAAGGCTTTCACTGAAATCAAATTGAGACGAATATCAGGAACATGTCTAACATTCTTCAACTGAAGCTTGCAACCAATCCTAGTTTCAACCCAAACATCTCCCATACCAATAATTTTACATACTCCTTCATCTCCCATTTTTACCATGCCAAAATCACCAACATTGTAAGATGAGAAGAAATCACACCTAAGAGTAACATGATATGAGGCACCCGAATCAATAATCCAAGTTGAATCCTGACATGCAAGGTTTATGGAATTATCATCACAAACAATGTAGACATTACTAACAGATGCAACTGTTGTTGTATCTTTATCATTTTTCTTCTCTTTGTCTTCATCTCTTTCCCTTGATTGATCTCTCTTAAGGAACCTGCAATTTCTTTTTATGTGACCTGCTTTGCCACAATGATATCATATCACTTCTTTTCTAGTCCTCGACTTGCTTCTTGACTTGCTATGACTTTCAGAGTTGTCGCGTCTATGGAAGTTTCTAGATTGACTTCTCCCCCGTGACTCTGTAACTAGTGCTTCTGACTTTGAGGAAGAACCAATCAAATCACGTTCCTTTCTTCGAGCTTCTTCATTCAACATACTCTCTTTAACTGTTGACATTTTCAGCTTTCCACTTGGAGCTGAATTGGTCAATGTCACAACAAGGACTTCCCAATTATCAGGCAAGGAACTCAACAATAACAACGCTTGCAACTCATCATCTAATTTAATTTCAGCAGTTGTCAATTGATTCACTGTATTCTGAAAAATACCCATATGCTCTGCCATTGAATCCCCATCTTTGTATTTCATATTCACCAGCTTCCGAATCAAGAATGCTTTATTTTGCACATTCTTTCGTTCATACAACTCTTTTAATTTTTCCCACATCTTGTTAGCATCTATTTCAGTTTCAACATGTGGATATACACTCAGATCTAACCACTGTCTAATCAACGCCACTGCCTTTCTATTCATCTTCTTCCAGTCAGCATCAGATTTATCTGTGGGTTTAGCAATGTCACCCTCAATAGGATCATACAAATCTTTACTGTATAACATGTCTTCCATGAGAGTCTTCCAAAGTGTGTAATTAGAAGAGTTGAGTTTAATCATATTCGGACCTTTATTTTCTTCTTCCATTTAAATGCACGAATCAAATCAACCGAGCTCTAGATACCACTTTGTTGGGAAAAACCAGAGATAATTAGAAATAACTATCTCAATAATGCGGAATATTTTTCCCCCACCTGTGCAGATAAATGGCCAAACCAAAAATAATAATTGACAGAAAATTGAATTAGACAAACGCAATTTTTTAACGTGGAAAACTTCTCTCAAATTGAGAGAATAAAAACCACGGGACCTAGTCCAGTAAAATCTTCCACTATAATAATCAATGGGTACACCAAAGTCTTCCTAATAACAATAGGGAATATCAATCACTCTTCCTAATAACAATAGGGAATATCAACAACAACAACCTTATAACAGTCTTCCACTAAAGTGGGTATGCCAAAGTAACCCTCAGAGAAAGTAAAACTTGAATTCTTTTCCTTTTCTCTGGCTGCCGTGCGTGCGTGCGGTTACTGTTGCTGTTTTGGTTGTTTGCCTTTGCCTTTTTCCTTAGGGATTTGAGATCTCTTTCCTTCCTTTTATTTTCCTTTACATGGGTCAAGCCCAATAAACCATATATTCCTTTTTTTTTTCTTTTTCTTTTATTTCAATAATAATAATAATACTAATAAACTTGGTGGGTTCCACTTAGGGAGTGATCCCATCCAACATTCATTTTATTTGTGCTGGTTTATGGTTAAGTCATTTACACATTTATATATATTTGTTTTTGTTTGGCCAAATTTTAAAAGTTAGTATTTTATATGATACATGTGTTTGCCAAGTTATATTTTAAAAGAGGTAGTAATATTGTTGTACCCCACGTAGTGATGTATGCTTCTGTATATATATATTTTTAATAAACAATTATTTTGGTCTCTAACACTTTGTTTGGTTTCATTGATCTTGAAGGAAAGATTGAAAGAAGAAAGGAAACACAGATACTAACATTTTTTCACAGAGTGAAATAATATGGCAAGGGAAAGAAAAGTTTTGATGAATCCTACGACAACTATATTTCCTCTCAAAATGGAACAGAAAATGTACGTTTTTAATAAAAAGACTAAAAAGCCTTATAATAAATTTTTATTTCCTTTTTTATTTTATAATAATTAAAGCTTACGTTCATAATTTAAGAAAAGTTCAAATAAATTAAAATACAGAGAAGATTATTACTGTATTATTATTACTAAAAATTAAGTAAAAATTAAGTAAAAATTAAATAATGTTTGATATTTTAGTTATGTTTTCAAATAATGTTTTTATAATTTATTTATATTAACATTTTAATTTATCTTTAAGAGATAAAACAACATTTTACATTTTTTAATATTCTTAAATTATTTTTATTATGACTGAGTATTAATTATTTTATTAGGAGTTTATTTTTATTTTATTCTCTTTATTATATTTTATATTTGTTTGAGGATATTTATGTCATTTTATTATTATATTTCTTTCT
>JBBPBQ010000002.1:53787662-53803526 GCA_037974755.1 Cicer yamashitae | reverse complement strand
AATATATTAAAATTTTAAATACATTTTTGATATACTTTTATTAGTAATTTTATAAACTAAATTGACTAATAAAAAATATATTTCAAAAAATTATTATACATCGACAGTATAAAAAGTTTTATACTATCAACACTTTACAACTATTCATAGTTGTGACTATTAATGTAATTATAATAAAAGTAATTTTTTTTAATAATTCAATGGTTAAAATTTAATGCTAATGTAAAAAAAATTACACTGTTAATATATATAAATTAAATTCATTTAAAAATTAAACTAATTAATTAAAGACATATTTAAAAATCAAAATAACTAATAAAAAGAATATTTATATATATTTTTATAATTTTATTACATTCAAAAACTATTAACATAACGAGTTACATATTTAGAAACTAAAATCACCGATTACTCAGTTCCTTTTTAGTCACATGTGAATCATATTATACTTGAGACGTATCACATATGGAACCCACAAATCTGATCATTAATTGAAATGCATCCCTTTCGTTTTGTCATTTTCAAGACAAACAAATTCAATTGCATTAAATCATTTTTTTTTCTCTCTATGCAATATATAATTTTGGATAATTTTGTCAAACCAATATTTAATATATTTTGAAAGCAACAAATAAAAAGGAACATAGTATTTTTGAAAATATGACACTTTAAAAAATAGGAGGAAGTAACATTTTCCTATATTTGAGTCTAATAAATATAGATATTTGTTTTTTTTAATTTGTCGTTTTCAAAATTTAAAGTATATTGATTATTGATTTCACGAAATTATCATTAACTATTTATTATAGAGAGAGTGAGAAAAAAAAAATGAAATGAGACAAATAAATAGTTAAAGATTTTATAGATAAAAGACTAATAATTTAATGAAAAGTAAAAAATTTGTTAGTTTCATTAGAATTCATATATAGCTTTAAATGACAATAAAAAAGGAACATATAGAGTTTATTTTTTTTGACATAAAATAAATTTGATTAAAATATTAAAATGAGAATAGTACAATCTAGTTGATTATAAATTAAGATTCTCCATTTATAATTTAAAATTAACAAGAAAGTCAAAAACATGATAACGATACACATAAATAACTCGAGAGAAATTATCAAATCAAAATTTTAATTCTCACAATCAAATTAATTTTTTCTACATATGGTCAACGATCAAGAATAATGTAAGATTCACAGCCTTTAATGTTATCGATCTAAAGAAAAAAATATTTGTTAATATTCGCTCATATCAATTATAAATGGTCCACAACACGGCCGATTCAATCACGTATTGATAAATCATATGTAATGTTAAGAGAATGTTGAATTTGGTTATAGCTTTCATCAGTCTCTTACTCAAAATACACTACTGACCAAATATTAAAAATTACTATTTTATATAATACTCGTGTGTTCCAAGTTATATTTTAAAAGAGTTAGTATTATTGCTGTACCGCATGTATTGATTTAAATGGTTGCTTCTAAATATATTTTTTTAATAAACAATTATTTTGCTTCTAAATAATTGACTATTTATTATTTTATTAGGAGTCTATTTTTATTTTATTCTCATTATTATATTTTATATTTGTTTAAGAATGTTTATGTCATTTTGTTATTATACGACTTTTATTTATTTATTTTATCCTCTATTCATTTTTACTTATTTCAAACAACTAAAAAATCATCTCACTTTCCACTATTTATACATTTTTTTTTCTTCAACATTTTTTTTTTACTTTCTCTTATTATCTAAACAAAATGTATAAGTTGTTGTCACTATAGTATTTAAATATATTAAAATTTTAAATATATTAAAATTTTAAATATATTTTTGATATATTTGTATTAGTAATTTTATGAACTAAATTGACTAATAAAAAATATATTTCAAAAGAGTTTAATTATTATACACCAATAGAGTAAAAAAAGTTTTACGCAATTAACACATCAATAATTGTAACTTTTGATGTAATTATAATAAAAGTCAAAAACTTCTAATGATACGACGGCTAAAATTTACTAGCCATGTAAAAAATTTTACACAGTCAATATATACAAATTAAATTTGTTTAAGAATTAAATTCAAAAACTATTAAACAACGAGTCACATATTTGGAAACTAAAATCACCTGCCACTAAATTCTTTTTTGTGTCATATGTGAATCGTATGATACTTGAGACATGTCATATTATGAAACTAAAATCACCTGTCACTAAATTCTTTTTTGTGTCATATGTGATGTGAACCGTATGATACTTGAGACATGTCATATTATGAACCCACGAATATGATCATTAATTGAAATGCATTACTGTTTTGTTGTTTTCATTTTCAAGAGCAACAAATTCAATTACAATATTTGATTGCCTTATTTCACTTTTCTTTTTCTCTGCAATAAATAATTATGGATAATTTTATCAAACAAATATTTAATACTACTTTGAAAGCAACAAATAAAAAGAACATAATATTTCTAAAAATGTGACACTTTAAAAGGAACTGAGGAAGTAACATTTACGTATATTTGTGTCTAAATAAACACTTGTTTTTTTTAATAATTGTGTCCGGATGTAGTATAGTACTTCATTTGTTCCTTTTTAGGATAGCTTTTTTTTTGAGAAATTTTATGTTTCTTTCTATTTTTCGTTTTCAAAATTCAATGTAGTATTAATTATTGATTTAACAAAATTATCCTTAATTATTTATTATAGAGAGAGAAAAAAAAATATGAAATGAGATAATAAATAGCTAAAGATATTATACGTAAAAGACTAATCATTTTATGAAAAGTAAAAAATTTATTAATTTCATTAGTATGCATAAATAGCTTAAAATGACAATAAAAAAGGAACATAGAATTTTCTTTTGGACAGAAAATAAATTTAATCAAAATATTAAAATGAGAATAGTATAATCAAATTTGATTATAGATTAAGAGATTCCCCATTCATAATTTGAGATTAACAAGAAAGTCAAAAATAAGATAATGATACACATAAAAAACTTAGGAGAAATTATCAATTCAAAATTTTAATCATAACAATCAAACTAATTTCTTTCACATATTGTCAGCGACCAAGAATATTGTAAGATTCGCAGCATTTAATGCCATTAACTTAAAGAAAAAATATTTGTCGGTATTCACTCATATCGATTATAAGTGGTCCACGACATGATCGATTCAACCACGTATTGGCAAGTCATATGTAATGTTGAGAGAATGTTGAATTTGGTGATAGCTTTTATCAGTCCCTTACTAAAAATACAGTACCAATCTATTAAATGAGTTTTTCTCAAGCATTAACATGTGAAATGTAAAATGAGGAACAAACTAAAACGCTGCAACAAGACGATAACTCAAAACGCTGTACTAAGACGATGAACAATGTAATGTTGCACTTGGACGATGAAATTTCAAAACAAAATGACAAAAAATGCTTCAAAATATTTAAAAACCACCTATTTAAATATAAAAAGAGAAAAACGAATTGAATCGGCGATTCTAGGCCAAAAAATGACTTTAACTCACTCCTCCATAGTAAAAAAAATGAAAAGATGAGAAAGAAATAGTGAAAAAAGCGTTATATTATAAAAATTTCTCCACAAAAATTTAAAATATAAACATTAAAATGGAAAATCTGAAATTTTATAACACCCAAAAACATATTCAATCTAACTTTACTAAAAGAAAATAATGTTGCCACATGTTAGTTAAAAATAAATAAAATAAACATTGCCACAAGCAAAGCGTGTGACGTTTTTTTTATTAGATTAGCTAGCTTTCTGGTACAAACATTTTTAAGAATTAGCTAGTATCAATTTATCATGTTCCACCTCTAAGTATATAACAATAATAATAATAATAATAATAATAATAATAATAATAATAATAATAATAATAATAATAACAATAATAATAATAATAATAATAATAATAATAATAATTGATGTAGCTAAATATCACTAGAAGGGGAGTTGGATAGGGATTTTGGTGTTTAAAAATGTTTTCATGTGTTTTTGTATTACTGACCTCTCTGGGAGGATGCGAATCAGATAATAGAAATTTAAACCTTTAAATATGAACTGAATGAAAGCAAGGGAAAATATAAAGGGAGAGACACACAACTTTGATACTAGTTCACCCAATGATGGCTACGTCCAGTCCTTACACACTTGTGAGATTTCACTAATGATACCAAATCAACCTCTCACAGAGGTTGATTACACTTTGTGCATTCTAAAACTTCACCAAGCTTACAACCATGTTTCTTACAAATTTCAGATATTTCCAAGTGCAACTCACGTGGAAATTACAAAGTAATATGAGTATGATTTTCTTTCTCTTTACTTAACACTTTCTTAAAAGATTTTTCAGAGATCTAGTGTAGGAATATAGAAAGTATAAAGAGAGGATGAATATTGCTCTTGATAGCTTTAAGACTCTTGATCTTTTTATGCAGTATTGTTGTGTATTTGATAATGAAGAGCTCCCTGCCTTTTATAGAGAACTTGTGAAGCTCTTTCCATGTGACAAACATCATATGACCGTTGGGGACTTGATTAAAAAGTCCAAGGTCTTTGAGCTTAATTACATAACTGCCATCTAGCTGTCTTTGAACAGATGCAGTCCATCCTCGGCCATGAGGTTCAAACCTCCTAGGTACTTGGTCATGAGTTGTCCTTTTCTCTTTTCATTCTCCAAGACATGTAAGGCTATTTCTTTGAATTTGTGGGCTACAACCTTCTTGTAAGTTGAAATGCCAGGTTGTTTTCAACTTTTGAGAATGATGTGACTATTGATTCAACCTCTTACATCGTACTAGCCATCCTCTTACATCGTACAACCCATCCTCGTACCAGTTAAAACTGACCTCTGACCTCTTTGATTAATATGCTTTATTTGATCATTCTTTGATATTGTTTTGACTTCTCAACATGATTAAAAATAAACGATGTAAAATTTTCAACACACATTTAAATATATATATATAAAGATAATGACTACAAGAAAATAACTAATAAACAATAAAGGCATAAAGTAAAGAAAATGAAAGGAGAAATAAATATAAAAGAAGTAAAAAAAATTTGCACAATTAATTATGTTAGGCTTGACTCTCTAATAGTCTCTAGTGGAGTCGGCAGCTGTCGCGGCCTAAAATTTCGAATGTTTCTCGAATTCAATGGAGTCGCCACCAAAATTTATCTTAAAATAGGGAAAATATTAGAAAACCCTTAAAAATAAAAAAATTGTCTTTGAAACAAAATTTTGAGTTCGGGAGTCGATTATGCATAGGGAATGTATTAGCACCATACGACATCCGTTAAAAAACGGTTAAGAAGATTGAGGACAAGTAGATTTGAAGAGTTAAGAAGATTGCTAGGTGTAAAACTTGAATTAGGGGAAAGTGTTAGAAACCAAGAATGTTATATGAAAATCAGTATAAACGAAGAACGTTCTTAGTATTAGAAAGTGTGTAATTCAAGTTAAACATTAATTGTATATAATCATTAACTAATTAACCACTTGATTAGTTAGTTAGTTTGTTAGAAGTTAGTTAGAATGAATGTGATCAAAGCCATGTATAAATAGCATAGCCATCAGAATAATAAATGAGCCTATTCATTTTACAATAATTCATTCCTTCTAGTTTACTTCCATTGTGAGCACACTAACAGATTTTGCATATACTTTAAGATTACTTATTATTTTTTGAGAAAAGCTACTTATTATTCATTTTTGAAGGAAGTAAACCAACTAACAAAGCAATACAATACCTTAGAGTTGGAATTAATTAACGAGAACCAAAGAACAAGGAAAAATAAAACACTATAACGAAGGAAAAAAGTAAACACAAATTTGAACTCTCATTCTCACAAACTTTATTCCCATTATTTATTACTTTGCATTGTTTTCCATTTGAGTTCCTAATTGAGAAAGTGCCCTTGTGGAGGATCCATCTTCTGCAAATGCCCTACTAGCACCATCTTTAAGCACTTCAATTCTTTTAAGAATTCCACTTCGTTCTTCACCAACCATTAGATCTTTAATCACCTTAGCAATTTCATCTCTTTCCGCAACTCCATTCTCATTAAACTTTACCTTCAAACCAACTTTGAGTTCCTCCGTTAACAAAATAGAATTCATTCTTTGCTCGCCAAACAATGGCCACGTTATCATTGGCACACCCGCTACAATACTCTCAAGCGTTGAATTCCAACCACAATGCGTTAAAAATCCGCCAGTTGAACTATGATTTAAGATTTGAGTCTGTGGAGCCCATAAAGGAACAACTAACCCTTGTTCTTTTGTTCTCTCCAAGAAACCACATGGTAAGTACTTTAAAGGGTCACTATCATTTGTAGCACTATGGTGACCTATTTTTGCAAAATTACTAGGTTCTCTCAAAACCCACAAGAATTTTTTACTACTCAACTCCAACCCTAAAGCTAGTTCATTGATTTGTTGTTGAGATAAAGTGGCTCTACTTCCAAAAGAAACATACAAAACAGAATCTTGTTTTTGATTCTCTAGCCACTTCACAATATTCGCCGATTCATTTGACTCACGACTACTACTGCTGCTACTACTGCTGCTATTCGAAACTTTTTCTATGATTGGCCCAACTTGATAAATAAATTGGATGTTGTTTCGCCATGCCGGGACCATATTCGCCTCCATTTCGGAGAAGCTGTTAACAATGACACCATCAGCAAGAGAGAATCTGTTGGTTTGTTGAAGAATAATTTCATAAGCAATACTTGAACGATCACGAAAAAATGTAGGAGGGAAATCTTGGCCATGAATCGGCATGCAACCCGGAATTCGAATAGGCTCGGAGTGATCTTTGTATTCACATGAAATTTGTTGATGCAACGTTGGCAAATACAAGTGTAGTGATGTTGTCATGGCAGAAACAGGGAAGTATAAGAAGGATAAAAGGTTGAACTCTTTTGCTATTTCTAATGCTTGGTTTGCAAAAGGATCAACAATTAATGCTACAAGTGGTGTGGTTGAAGATGAAGATAGTGAAGTCAACGATTCGCGAAAAGGTGGCATAGATTGAGCAACTGCGTGTTCGAGTTGTAAGGTATCATTTTGTGGTAGGTTTTGTTTTTTGATTGGAGGGAGGAAAATGCAGTTTATGGATGAAGGAAGAGATTCAAGTAATTTGAGAGTGGATGGAATTGGTGCATCAATGGTTGGGAAGATGCATGTGACATGAAAGTGTTGATGGATATGAATGAGTCTCTTGCAAAACTCAATTACTGAAGATTGGTGGCTAAATAGTGGGATTGAAGTTACTACAATATGACTTCTTGTTTTGGTTTTCTCCATCGAATTGGAAATGGATTCAGTGCCTTTTTTCTTTTTCTTCTAGCTATTGATTTGATATGTTATGGTCTATGATTGGGTTATTTATGCATATCTTTTTAATAAAATTAAAGTATAAATGCATTACATGGTAAAATTCACATTCCAACTTTAAGTTTGGTTTGAGTTTATTTTTATTCGTTATTATTACTCTCAACGCGCTAATTGAGGTTGGATCTTATCACTTTTTTTGGATTTTAATGCTGTACTGTCTCATACTATTTATTTATTTATGGAAAACAAACTGTTTCATACTATTTAATTCCACGACAACTACTTGATTTTAGTAAATTATTATTGTTTTTTTAAGATAAAGTAGTACATTATTATTTTATAAGAAGTTGTTTTTGACAAGTGATATATTTTGTTTTATCCCATGGACTGCTAATAATGGTGACTTCATTAAATCCTTCTTGGTCTCTCTCCACTTTGTTCTCTCTCCACTTGTGAGCATCTTTAAGATAAATTATTCCATTTAATTATTTAATATAATCGATAAATTTTATTATTTCAACAGTTGATAATTGGTATAATTTAGTAATAATCAAACATATAAAAATTTAATAATCAAATTATCGATATTTACTTATATTTTTTAAAAGTTTATTATACATTCATGTGAAATTATTTAATAAAATACAAATGATTTTAAAATTTTTATACGTTCAACGTGATTTTTTGTCGTGTAATATATATATATAGATTTGTTGACTAAGTAACTATATGATAAATTATTTCGGTTAATAACTCGATATAAACGCTAAATTTTAGTGATTCAACTGTTGATTATTAAAGTAATGTATTATTCATCGAACATACAATATTTTATATACTATTGCCTTACTCTTTTCCTCGTGGGGAACAAGAAGTTATGTTCATAGATGCAAGAAGATGAAACACAGCACATATTAAAAAAAGTCATCAAATGAACACATCTACTAAAAATTGGAGAGTTATATAATGAAAATAAAAACAAATGAACTACATATATATTTTTGAGGAAAGAAATTGAAAGATACAAAAAAAAAGCTCCACAAACATCAGATATGAGATTTCGATAGTTGAACTTTGATTTTATTTTTATTTTTATTTCTCTCTCTTTCTCTTTGTGTTGAACTGAGATTTGGAAAGTTGAACTCCACTTGTCCCTTTTTCTTTTTATTTTTTTGCAGGCATCGAGATTCACGACGACTTTGTTGTGGAATTGAATAAAAAAAAAAAAAAGAGAGAGATGAACTGTGGTGAGAATGCAAAACCAGGCACGTTGCTTTTTAATTTGGAGTTTTGAGAGTCATATATTCAACCAATTCATGTGATTCACATAAAAAAAAATAACTTTATCTCCTTATTTCTAGAAGTGTTTATAGGTATGGATATATCTGCAAATCTGATCATTTAAATCTTTCTAATGTGCATTTTGATTAAATTAATTAAGTTTGGGTCTAATCCGAACCAAAATACAATTATATTGAATTTGAATAATTGATTTAACATTTTGAACTCATAAATATCTGAACTCAACTCATTTACATTAAATATATATTTTTATTTATTTTTTTACTATTGATCTATAGTTAAAATTTAGTTGTTAGACTATAGCTGAGAATTTGTCACTATATTAATTAATTTAAGTGTTTTGTTGTGTTTGTGAATGTATTTTAAGTATCGAATGATATGTTGCAATACAGTTTTATTTTTAGATGTTTAAGTATTTAAATTTAATTACATTTTTTTTAAAAATATATTATTTTTTTTCTTCATTGATCGCAAATCCAATCCAACCCGCTCATAATCGATTAGGTTGGTTTGGTTCAGGTTTGATGAAAAAATCATGGGTTGAGAGTTCAACTCAATTCAAATAAAATTGATTGGTTACGAGTATTTGGCCAAAAATAATCCAACACAACCCCTATACACCCCTACTTACATATTCTCTTTTTATATATATATATATATATATATATATATAGGAATATATGAAATGCGAGAAGTTTTATAAAAAGAACGTCGAGAATTAAATCTTGACTACAATCATACATGTGCCATTTCAATAACTTTTAAATCATGACTATTAATCTATGGTTGTATGGTGAAGATTTAACCATTTCACTCTTTCATTATAAAATTGATCTTATTTAAACTATTGTAGTTGTATACATAACATAACACTAGGATGGGCTTTTCATTCTAATTAATTATTGACTTAGATAGAATTAATTGATACAGCGAGAGATTAGGTTTTTATATACAGAGCCCATCTTATCTTAACTAAAAAAAATAGGAAAAAGAGAAATAACAAAATTGCCTAATTAGCTTATGGTTCTTGAACACGGGCAATAACAAAGTAAATAAAAAAGAGAAAAATAATTTGGGAAGGAAAAGATACATGAAAGAATTTGAACAAACCAGTTACCTCTCACTTAAGTACTTCATCTATTGTTGAGGATAAATAGAATGTTGACGAGGGAAGTAAGATCCAATGGCTTATCCAGGATAGCAGAAGACCAAATGACTTTTCTCTATTTAACAGGCTGACTTGAGAGGATTTTTTTTTGATAAATATGACTCCAAGGTGCCCTAAACTTTATTCCAAACAAGTTGATCTTGTACTAGGTCGGCCCCAACGACCAAAACTTAAACCCTAGGTATTAAGTTCAACTTCCTCAAAAGACAAAAAAGTCGTTAATCTTTAATGTGAAAAAAGGGCGTGAAGGGGTCTGGACTATTACAAAAAATATGTATTTTTGTAACAACCTGCTCAATTGATAGTGAGAATGGTGGAAGGATGATACTTATCCTCTAGATATCAAGTTCAACTCCCACGAAAGGAAAAATTAACGGATCGAGCGAAAAGATAGTGAGTAAAAATGTCGGACTGTTACAAAAAATGTGCTTAAAGTAGCATTGGAGATTCTTATAAAAACGAATACGATATAGCACATAAACCCATTAATTATAATTTATTGTAATAACTATACACCCAACAAATGTCATTGATACACAAAATTACTTATTGTATAGAAATGATATGTCAATTAAGTGAGATTAATTAGATCCAGCAATCATAACATAGATATGCAATATTATATAATACAAAGGGTGTAAGAAAGAAACTAGAACATAGAATACGTCATAATTTCATATAAAAGTGGGAAGGTATATAATGTAAGAGTAGGCTTAGACACTCATTATAATATAAAACTGGTTTGCACTCAAAATACACAAATTTTAAATTGTTATTTTATTTTGGTAGAAATATGAAGGTGGAAAATGCTTGGTCAGAAACTCAGGGGCAATTGAAGTAGCAGAAGCAAGCAAAACCAAAGCCTTGACGGTGACAAGCACCAAAAGTTGCATGCTCCACATTCTTGCACTGATTTTTACAGCTTCCTGTTATAATACATGGCCCTGACCATGTTTTGCTACGCCTTTGACATAGTTTTGCTTCAACCTCTACACATAATAAGTCAAAAATAAGGTAAATTATCTTCAAAAAATTGTGTGCAAGTCAAATGCAACTAATTAAAATTTGTCACGTGTACTGTATTAATTAATTTTTTAATTTTATATTAATTGAATACATGTGACAAATTTTAATAGATCGAAAATAATTTACTATAATTTTCTAAAGGTAACATGGATGTCATAAAAAATAAAGTAAATTAAGATAGTAAAAAAGAGTTAGAATTGAAGAAGCATGAGAGAATAAATAAATATACTTTTTTATCTCAAATTATATGTTAAGAAATATAACTTTAATACTGTATATGAAAGAAAACTAAAAGTTATTTTATAAAACTACCATCCATTAGTAGTATGAGAAATATAAATTAAATAAATAGTAATTAAAGATCATAATAGAAAAATAAGTATTAATTGTTTAATGGTATGATAAAACGATATATAATTTAAGAAAAATATATTTTGCTATGATGATATATAAATTGAGACTGGAAGTAGATTAGTTTGTACCCCATGAAGAAATGAGGAGAAGGGCAAGGCAGAGGAACATGAAGACGGTGTAGAATTTACTCATGTTTGATTAATGTAATTATGCAAATTACGTTCTAGCAATCAATATGTAATTATCAATATGCAAATTACGTTCTAGCAATCAATATGTAATTATATATGTAATTATCTCTATAAAAAATGCACTACCCAAATGTTTGCGTGGGTATATATAGCAATCAATATGGGTAGGTGGTAACAAAATGAGTTGAATTTTTTGGAACCATCTACATAGCCCGAAAATTTTGTGAAGTGGTGTGATTGACTTTTTAATTTATTATCAATATGTTTTAGTAGTCTTCAATAATCAAATATAAACAAAAACAAAAACAAAATTATAATTCATATTTCATATTTCATTTTTTTGGGACAAATTAAAAACGAAATATAAACAAATTTTATTAGCTTCTCTCATGACAATAACTTTAAATTACTTCTCATTTTTAATTTTTATTTAATGACACATATGAATGATAATTTAAGAATAAATTTAATTTTTATTGAAATAGATCTTAAATGTTATTAACTATATTTTTTTAATTATTTAAATAATTTATTCCATTTATGCTTAGAATTTATTTCGAATGAAGTGCTACATGTTCTGTCTAGAAAATGAGCCAAGGCATGCATGGCAAAGTTTATTAGACAGTAAATCAAATAATTTAAGGTGACAAATATCATGTTATATTTATATATATATTTTGGAGTTTTAATAATTGTTTTAACTTATCAAATGATTTTGCTTTTAAAATATCGGCATATGAATTAATATTGTAGACCCAAGCATAGTTGACTAGATGGTTCAAATATTTTTTTAACTTAAACGTTGGAATTCATATGTGTGAATGCGGCAATGTCAAAATTCTTGAGATACAGTTTTAATATTGTTTATGGGTATTTATATATCAATTAAAATATGTATCAAATATGACCACAAATAAATGTTTAGTCGGTGTAACTATATAAACTTCGAATAAGTTACGTGATCGTTTAAAATCTCTAGAAAGGATTTTGATTTTGCAAAGTATTATGAGAGTTTGAAAATGATGTTTTACACACAAAATGGAAGTGAATAAGATGAAATATCAAAACTAACTTGCAACATAAATGAAATGACTTGAAATTAAATTGCATTTTAAATTAAATTGCAAGAAATTGAAACAACTTAATATAAAAATGACTTGAATGTAAAATAAACGGGATATAAACAACAGTTTGAACATAAATAACAAATAGTTAAATTGACTAAAATTAAATGACTTGAATGTAAATGACAATTCAAAGGTAAACAAGGTGAATGTTAAATTTGCTAGAATAACAAAATGTCGACAATAAAGTAAAGACTTGATAAATTAAAGTTTGTGAAATCTTGAAGAGTTGAAAAGGATGAAAGAGATACTTATTTTCTATGAAGCTTGAATTCTTTTCGGGTTAAGGTTATGATTGCATATGCTTCAGAAATTAAGTATAACATAGTTACCTTTGCTACATTTTAGTGTTTTCTTGTTGTGGGCGACAGATAACCAACTAGTGGTGTGATCCTCCTAATGAATTAGCGTTTTTGTCAAACCATATATTGTTTATCCAATGTCGCTTGCCCTTTTCTTTCTTCTCATTGATGTTGCCCAACTATGATATCAAGTTCCGACTTCTATTTTTTTAGGTCAAATTGTCGTTTTGTTCCTTCTATTTTCATTGAATTTACGGAATTGATTCTCATATTTTAAAATTCGACAATTTTGGTCTCTCTCAGATTTTTGAACTAAAATAATGACGATTTGTCATATTTTAGATGATTTGACATACGTTTTTAGAATATTGAACCATCTAGATGGATTAATTATTCATATGTCATTAATTAAATTATAAAAATGAAAAATTTCTGAAGTTAAAAAATTAAATTTTAGAGATTTTTATTACAATTTCATGTGTATTAATCATTTTATATCATTGTATCATATAACATGTTACATCACTATTTTTTAATTAAAGTACGAGGAATCAAAACTGTTTAATTTTAAAATAGTGAAACCAGTTTTGTGAATTGGTAAAAATCAAGAAACTAAAATAAAAATTAGGTTTTTTTTTTTATGAATACTTCATTTAGACTTATAACTTTGAGGTCTTTGTTGTCTTTCTTTTAATTCCAAAACAACTTAGATTACAGGGTTTTTTTTTTTAATAACCCTATTTCGAAAATAAAATACGGATATGTCCCCCCTTGAAAAAAAATTATCAAACTGCTCCTCTTTTAAAACAAAGCACAAGTCTCCATTTGCAATGACGACTTCTTTAAGCAAAATAGGGTTATTAAAAAAAAAAATCATAGATTACAAAATTAATCCTTTGACCATCGTAGTCTTATTAGTTTGAATAATTATTCTTCTACCGTTGTTTGCAAGGATAATCCGTCTAAAAAAACTCATGTAGATTATAATACAAAGATTTTCAAATCATTTGTTTTAGGCGAATTTATGGTGGTAGTGTTAGGTGGAATGGCCACAAATCTACTACCTCCTTCTCACGACTCTTTCGTTAAATTAAGAAAATTATAAAAATTGTTGTAGCAGTAAATTTGTTGATCATTTGAATAATTTTATAATTATATTTTTTATGAAAAACAATTAATTTATGTTTTTGTTGACAAAAAAACAATATTAATTCATTTAAATTAATATACTATCTAATATATATACAAGGTGATCGTTAAAAATTAAAAGAATGAATATGCGGAAATATTTTGTAATATTCAAATTAAAGAATAGGTTTATGTTTTTATTATAATAATTATTACATAGTACAGAAAGAAATATAACATAATTAAAAATATATTAGTAAAAAAATAATAATGCACTTGGAAATTTAAAAGAAATTTTATAAAAACATAAAGAAAATTTTCAAGAGCTTCTTATATTTAAAAATAAATGTACTATTTTTTTAATAATGGCCTATCTTACCACTCTATGGGTGTTTAATTTTGTCTTCATGTGAATAACAAGAAAACTTCAATAAACATTAGGATATGCTTCAAAGCATTTTGTCCGAACATAAATAAATCAAGCTAAAGAAGATAAGTGCCGTCGTGCCAATATATTTTGAATTTAATTTAATTTGTAACATTTCAAAATTCTGTGCTGTGCTGATTTAATTTCCTTTGGCCTCAACATAAATATGTATATATATAAACTTGTAATATTAATCGAAATCTTGATCTATAAAAGGACTTGAGTAGATGATCACATCAGTGAATTAAAAGATTATAACAATGTCGCCGTTTCTAATATAAGTAGGACTGTAGGAGAGAAACAAGGCAGAGCAGGGACATGGAGCATTTCCATTCTCTTTTCATGTTTATGGTTAAAATGAAATTTTCGTTCCAAATCGTATTGAATTCGCATTTTAGGTTTTTAATTTTTTTTTTTTTTTTAATTTTAGTCTTTCTATTTTAAAAAATGTAAATGTTTGATCTTTCTCTTTATGTGTAGTTTAACGTTCACGATGTAACAATAATTTAAATTATTGATAGAAAATCTTACGTAATGATATGTAAATTTATTTTTATTTTAAATTACTTAATAAATAACTTAAATAAAAGGAAAAAGTAAATATTGATTTTGTAACATGTAGATTTAATGCAATTTTGATAATCATATTTAACTTCAACATAGTTTTAATCTTCTATTTCTAAATTTGGGGTTTAGTTATCCTATTTCACATGTTTTGAGATTTTTTTCAACAACCTAATTTAAGGTTCTTTTTTATGATATGTCTCAATCATTAATGATGTAGAGTTACACATATAATAATGTGATCTTGTTAATTTAAACTACAAACAATGGATTTCAAAAGAGTATGTTTGACCAACGAAGGTAAAAAAGGTCGTAACAATTTTTTTGATCTACTATTTTTGGTTCACAATAATGTTACATCATCAAATCTAATATCATATCATTAATAAAAATAATGTATCATAAAAATATATTCCAAACTTAGTTGTGGGAAAAATCTTTAAAATTGAGAGATAGAGAGTTGAAATCATGAATTTAAAAATTGTGTGATTAAAATCACGTGTTCGTCAAAATGATATTAGAAGTCTATTTCAACCTTAAATAAATGTAACTATATATATATATATATGTGTGTGGATGTTGGATTTAACAAAATGAGTTAGATTCTTATAACATGTTAAACTTAAATTTAATTCTCTGTTAAAAGAGATATTTATATTTTAATGTCTAATATACCTTAAATATAATTACCTTATGTGGAAAAAATATACGAAAACAAAAAAGTAACTATATATGCAACAAAATATTTAACTATATGTAAAATCAAAATTCATTTATTGAATTAATATATCTTCTATTATAGTATAATTTTCTGTAGGGTATGGTTTAACACTAGCACTATAGTTCAGTGAAAAGAAAAAATGGAATACTAAATCATACCCTATATATTATACAGAAAGAATT